>VXBU01016690.1:0-50238 GCA_013400315.1 Bombycilla garrulus
TCAGCTCCTCACATCCTGGTAAGCTGCTCTCCTACCCATCTTGGTGCATCCCCCTGCTCTCTTTTCTTCTCATCCCTTTCAGCCACAGAGCTTGCTTGCACAATTGTTTTAGTTGTTGCTCTCCTTCCCCTTTGTAACTGCATTGGGACACTGTTATGGCATTACTTTATTATGGCTCTGGGGCACTGGTGTCTCCCATGGAGCCTGAACTGCCAATCTCAAAGGGGACTGTCCTGAAGCTCCCTGTCCTTTGAAGGGACACATGCATATCCAGACAGGGTCCTCTTAATGGAGCAGGTAGGTCTATCTTGCCTTTTGGAAGGCACTGTCAATTTCCTCACTTTCCAGTACAGAATCCAGAGAGCTTTAGAATGGACCCACATTTTCACTGCTCCCTTTTTCCCGGGAATACTCAGTGCAGCACAGCTTTGCTGGTTCTGTTTATATCCCCAATCTGCGGGCTCTGATCAACTCCATTCCCTACTCCTTCTGCCCTCCTTCTTAACAGATGTATGCTTTTCTTCTAGCAGCCTCCACACACGTAAAGTCAACTGTGCCATACATTGGGCCACACCTGACCACACACAAGACCTCGGCTGCCACCTCCATCAGCAGCACCTCCAAGACCTCTGTCTCCACAGAAGTGCCTCTGGAAACAGCATCTCCACATCCCAGCTCTCCACCTGCCCCCAGCAGCCCGCTCAGCACCCATCTGCCATCCACTGCCACCACTTCCCCAGTCTCCTCTACAGCACATCCCAGCACCAGCCCCAGGCCTACACCTACAACCCTGAGGCCCAAGACCTCTTCCCCAACAACCAGTGCTGCAAAGGAGTCTCCTGTAACAGAGTCCTCTGCACCCACCACAGCCAAGACCAGCACACTGCCATCTCCTGCTTCTTCTCCCTCTTCAACTGTGTCCTCAACACAGCTCAGCTCCTCACATCCTGGTAAGGCTCCCTCCTTCTCATCCTGGTGCTTTCTCTTTCTGTACCTGTTCCCTTCTTCCTTTTCAGCCACAGATGTTGCTTGCAGACTTGTTTTTAGTTGTTGCTCCTCATTCCCCCTTCTTCCTGGTTTCCAACACCGGTATGACCTTACTATGTCACGGCTCTGAGGCACTGGTCTCTGCTGTGAGCCTGCCTCTCTTAAATGAAGGTGGCTTTTTACCCTGCCTAGTTCTTGAATGGAGACACACTTATCCAGACAGGGTCCTCTTCTAAGATCAGGTACTGGGATCTTCCCTATTGGAAGGCACTGGAAGCATTTGCTCCTTTTTTATTACTAGAGCCAGACTGTGGCTTTTGGGGAAGACACACAATCCCAGTGCTCCTTTCTTCCTAGAAACACTCACTGCATCATAGGCATTCCAGTTTAGATTCTGTCCCCCATCTGAGTCCTCTGACCCACCTCCATTTCCTACTCTTGTTGCCTTCATCCTCAACTAACCTGTGTTTTCCTCCTGGCAGCCTTCACCCACGAAAAGTCAACTGTGCCACACATTGGGCCACACCTGACCACACACAAGACCTCGGCTGCCACCTCCATCAGCAGCACCTCCAAGACCTCTGTCTCCACAGAAGTGCCTCTGGAAACAGCATCTCCACATCCCAGCTCTCCACCTGCCCCCAGCAGCCCGCTCAGCACCCATCTGCCATCCACTGCTACATCTCCTTTCTCTTCTGCTTTGTCCCCAACTGTCAGCGCAGTGTCTGTGCCTACATCCCCTAGTACTTCCACACTTAGTTCTGCTAAGAGCACTACACATTCTTACTTCCCAAACACCACAATGACTCCATATGTCAAAACATCTTCATTCACTGTCCCTACCAGTATGTCTGCCCAGTCCAGGCCAGTGTTCATCCCAACTGTTTTATCTACAACTATTACCTTTGCTCCCCATGTTATCACTTCGGCTTCTACTGAATCAGTTGAAAGGAGTTCCCTGAGAACAACAATACTGACCACTGCCCGCACGACATCATCTCCTCCTCTCACCTCTGGGCTTTCAACATCCCTGTCCTCTGTTGTGCCATCAACAGTGCCACATGGTAATGTATCTCCATATAATTTCCTTTGTCATGGATTTGCCTTTAGTGCCTTTTTTTTTTTGATGAGTGTATGAATTTTCTCTCCGTATCCTTTGGCCATGATCCTGTTTGTACCCATTGGCTCCATACTTTATTTTTGCCCTTTCTGCAGTTATTTTTTATAAAGCTATTGTCTGACATCTTAGATTTCATACAGGTTCTCTGCTATTCAATATTTTAAACATTAAGAAGTGTGAGTTAAAGAGTCTGACAGGATGCACTTCAGGAGAGCTACAGAACCTTTATGCTGTCATCTTAAAAAGCATTGTAAGAAACCTCTTATTGGAACAGGCTATTCCCTCATTACCCTGCAGCCTTCCTGTTAGCTCTCATATGCTCTGCACACTTGGGCAGCTTCGTAGTCTACTGCCCAGTTAGTAGTTGTCTTATTTTCCAATAAGAAAATCCCATGCTACAGCTTTAACTGAGCCTCCCCTGCAATAATATTCAATAATCTATAACCTTTCTCTCAGCAGGTAACCTGACTGTGCTTAAAAGATCATTGTGCAGGATCAGGTGTGAGAGGTGCATGAATTGCCTTCAGAATTTTCAACATCTTTTTTCTCCTTAATATAAATTTCAAAAACTCTTTGAACTCCTTGAAAAATCTGTGTTTTCAGTCAGCTTTCTGCTTCATGAAGTGCTTAGTGTGGTGCTTCAAGGCAGGAGAAAGCATAACACTGACACATAGCATTGTTACCTAACATGTAGCATTAAACATTCTTCCTAGTAAGGCAAGTTGTAAACTTCTGGCTACCTATAAATATACCCTTAAAATGAGTAAATTAAGCAATTTTCAAGTAAGGCAAGTCTTTCAACCAGACATAATTCTACCAGAATGAGCTAACTGGTTGTTCTCTTTGCATCTTTGTGTTCTCAGCAAATAATTCATTTTTCCATGCTGGACCGAATATGTAATATATTCTTAATGGGATTTTTTTTTCTCACTTGTAATTACAACAACTTCTGTTATTTTGTTGTCATCCAGGGTAAGCCTCTCCTGCAATTTCAGTGTCCCTTAAAACCTTCTCTTGCTATGAACTCACTTGCAACTTGTTAGTTATCTCATGCAGTAAGAATGGTTTTTCATAAAACCAAATATGGAGGCTTTTGGCATCTAACAAAGGTCACTCAAGAAGACCAAGATGAATTATAGCAGAAATATTTTCTTTTTACATTTGACAGAGCGCTGTAGAGAAGTTGAATATGAAGAAAGAATAACTTACAAAGGCTGTTCCACAAATGTCACTTTGAGCCGATGTGAAGGATCATGTCCATCTTCAACAAAGTAAGGATGACTGAGGCTGTACAGTACAGTACTAAAATGTTTTCCTTATTTAGTCATCTGTAAGTAGGGAAATTTATGAACTACTGTGCTTTTATAATTCAGGGAGGAAAACGTGATTAGAATCCACCCAGCAATACACATTGTTGCAGTAATAGCAACAATAAGGTAATTTCTTACACAGGGATTTACATCTAATCAAGGAAGGTCATCTCACTTCCTTAAGTTTTTGTTGTTTTGTTTTTAAAAAAAGCCAGACATCAATGCTGCAGATTTGGAGGGCTTTGTTGTTTTGATGGTTGGGGTTTTGGTTTTCTTTGTTTGCTTCCTGAAGACTGAAGAAGTAGTTTAGACTACACATACCTATTTCAAATAGCTAAATTGAAATAAGAAATTTCATCTAAGGTAAGTAATGTGACTTCAGTTGTCTTATAACATCCTCCTAATAGTGTAATTCAGGTATATTTTATAATTACAAGGGTACTCTCTGAGCCTCTGCAGTTCTGCAGCCCATTAGGAGAATTTGACAGGAAATCAAGGCTTCAATACAGGTAAACAGTGCAGAAGTAGTATAGTTCAGTTATTGAAGGGGAAAAAAAAAAGTTACGTTCCCAGTAATCCAAGCCAATACAATGTTCAAGAATGGAAAACAATGCAGGGTTTTGCTTTTGCAGGAACTAATTTAAATTAGTCCTGATGCTAAAAATTGTCTCCTTCAAAACACATTCAAGTGTCCCATCAGCATTTTGAAAACTGAATTACTGACCTTGTATCCCAAGAATTGACTAGAGGGCTGTGAAACCTGAAGGAAGGCTTTTAGAGTTAAGATTTGTCTCAATTGCTAAGAAAGTTGTGGTTAAAACCCAGCTTTAACTGAAACCAAGAAATCTTTTCTCTGCTTCAAAAGAGGTTTTTCAAAAAATGTTTTCTCCTTAACTTTCTTTTTCCCATACCTGAGTTCTGGCCTGTAATGGATACAGTTTCCCACTGACAAAGAGAGAGGCAGAACCAAGGCCAGCAGGAAACTGAACAGTCAGGAATCAACAGCCTAAGAACTGCACTACTGTAAGGACAGACTCAAATCCTTACCTACCTATTCACACTCTCACTTCACCTACCTGTGCTCTATTACTGTGAATCCAGCAATTATGTGCAAGTCTTCTACCTTGCTAGCTGTCCTCACACCCAGAACTGGCATCATACAGCCACCACCTCAGATTCCAGCACTAACTGTTCAGAGGGAGAAAGGGATTTTCCTTCCTCTGTGAACTGCAAAAGGAACACACACAATTCAGCATCTGCAAAAGAGACCTTCTGTAAACTCCAAGTATTCCAATGCACAGCTTTAACATATTTAATCCCTAGTTACTTTACAAATATTCATGAGACCAAAAAGAGACCAGGGGAATCAAATTCTGTTAATTTTCCAGTGAGGTCTGAGGCCTAACAAATTATGAGATCACAGAATCACTGACTATCCTGAGCTAGAAAGGACCCACAAGGGTCATCAAGTCCACCCCATTCTAAAATGGAAGGCAGCAGCTCAGTACACCAGACTTTCTGCACCATGAGAACTTTAAATGGAGTCATTCCCCACAGTGTTCATAGCCCTGCAGTTGACAGAACCATTCAACTGAGGGCTGTGCTCTTTTCTCTAAGCTTCCCACCGTAGGAAAGAAGGAACTTCATATACTCAAAAGGCTGTAAGTTTAAATACTGTAAACAAATGCCAACTGATTCTCCCTCCCTCCCTTCCACACAGGCTGGATGTTGCGAAGATGATGGTCACCACAGCATGTGGCTGCTGTAGGCCACTTGAACTTCTTAAGAAGCAATTCCAACTGCCATGCCAAGACCCAGATAATCCTGGAAGAAGGCTCATCGCAGAAATAATTGCATTTAGTGGCTGTGTGTGCAACTTGGACAGTTGCACACACTAGCCAGACCTGATGGCTGCAGTACCACTTCTTGTAGTTAAACCCTGATCACAAGTTAATCCTTCCACAGCTCATTGCTGGGCTCTCTTGTACTGATTACACAGGGCAGCCTTGCTGTCAGGCTGGCTGAGCAGCTGCCTGGACTACCAATGGAATTACCAGACAAATTATTCCTGATCAGGAGCAGGGTGGAGTGCAGAGGAGGAAAGAAAGAACAGGCACAGAAATAAAGAACAAGCTCAGGATGGCTATCCGGAGGGAAGGCAAGACTGTTTGGCCTTGCTCAGCGTGATTTATTCACCAGAGGCTAAAACCTGGCCCATGCACTGGGCAGTAACAGAAATTCAATGTTTGAATAAAGTAGAAGGAACTGAATTTGCTACCTTCTTTCTCCTTATTTGACCAATTATTTTAAATGAAAAATAGTCTGTTAAGTTCACTACAGTCAACTTGGACCTGTGGAAGAGCCCACTACTTCAGTGGGAGAAGGGATGTGACCTGTTCCTTGCCTTTGAAGGTGGACACAGCAGGTGGGCCCATCATCCAAAGATCACAGGGTTGGAAAGCAAGGTGCTACATGACCCAGAAGTGAATGGTGAGGTTCCCACCAGCAGCTTTCGTGTGGTGAGACATTTCTAGAAACATAACTAACACACAGGACCCCTACCCCACCCTTAGAGCAGTTTACTGCAAGTAGTGCTCATGTACTTACTGTTGTAAAACACTCTAAGGAGAAAGATTTTACATCTGGAGCTTTTTTAAAATAAGAGTATTTATAACTTGTAACCAAACAAGAACAAAATCAAACTCCCTCACTGGGGGAGCAGAAATCTGTAGAGCAGGTAAGACTCCAGTGAACAAACCCACCAGGACTTCTCATACAAGAGTCACAACAATTGTGTTCCACAACAACCACTCCATGAGAGTATTTTTTACACCTTCATGCCCCCAGACAAAAAAAGGACAGTTTCATCACTGTTCTAATCATTTATTTAATCTTAATATGTTCTTCTGATGAATATAGTCTAATATATAGTCTTCTATATGAAAATTCTCCACTTAATTTGACAGAACTTTGTTTTATACAAATAAGACAATCACCATAAATGTTACATACTGGAGTGTAGGTCAAGAATGAACATATGCTACCTGTTTTGCTATTCAGTTATTTTCACATGTCAATGCCTGAAAATACTGCACTTAAAAACAATAACACTGTTTACTGCAGAAATTACTTTGTCTGCTTGACAGGATACATCACTGGTAAGTTAACCATCATTCACAAAAAAATAAATCAAGTATTGTCTTTAATTTGTTCACTTTTCTGCTCATGGCTTCATTGAGCTGACATTTAATACAAAGAGTGAACAGTCATAAGCTTAACACAGTCACCACTGAAAAGACACTTTCCCTTACCCCCCCTCCTTCCCACATTTTAATGCACATTTTAGCACAGCTTGAACCAAAGCAAAGTGAAATAAAGTAGTGCAGTGTCTCAAGGTGTCCTTTAATGAGGGCACAGAACATTTTTCAGGGGGACAGATATACAACAGGATTTGGAAAATACAAAAGAGAACCTCCTCCTCTGTCTTTGCTAAGATTCCCTTTAGTTCAGCACATCAGACTCTAACAGAGCAGCCAAGAGCATGGTTAACATAACAGGACTAATAATGAGACACAGAACAGTGAGAGGCCAAAACAAAAAGTATTCCAACAGTATTTGCCAACTGCCCAACCTGACTGCAGGAACCACTCACCAAGATTTTCAATGACAATACTTATGATTAAAGAGTCTTAAATAAGAAGAATTTGAAAGGCTTTAAAGGGGCAAACTGTTCAAGAGAACTTTTGCAGAAAGACCAGGCCTTTACCCCAGTTTTCAGCCTTAATATCCATAGTTACCAGCCATTTCTAGAAAAACAAAACATATCCCCCAAAATCTACACATCATAGCCAAACCTTTGTTCCTCATTTTTCCCTTTTACTCAAGTACGATCAGGAGCCTTCAGCCAAACCAAGTTATAATCTCCCACTTCCACCATGTAAGCTCAAAGCACTGAAGACAAAAAGCAAGGCACACTCAATCATGGAGAATCCTGTCCCCTGCTGAGCACTGGGCAGCATGACAGCAGCCTCATTGAAATGTATTTTCAGTGTCACCACCCTGACTCAGCACCTTCATTTCCTGGGCACACTTGTCTGTATGTGTTGTGAGACAGCAATCCCAGGCTTCCTTTCAATGACTATGAGGAAATCTTGACCTGAGGCTCCCTTCTCCTGTCAGCAGGAACTGATTTTGTTCACCAGGATCTGTAGCTCTTGCTGACACCAGCCCAGGGTTTCTAACTGGGCCAGCTCACCTGCTTTTGTTTAGCAGCCTTTGTTGTACCTCAAGGCTTGAGGAGCATGAGACAAAATTTCTGTCCACTGACTTCTGCAGAAAGGCTGCAAAGAGTTTGATGTGAAACAAAAGACTTTGGCTGTAAAAACCACCAGAAAAGAACATTTTTGGGTCTTCTACTTTCAATTTCAACAAAAGTTTTCTACACCATGTTGGACACTTCTACCACTGACAGAAAGGAAACTGCTTAGGTATGAGTTATTCAGCCTC
Organism: Bombycilla garrulus; assembly: GCA_013400315.1. Lineage (NCBI taxonomy): Eukaryota > Metazoa > Chordata > Aves > Passeriformes > Bombycillidae > Bombycilla > Bombycilla garrulus. The sequence continues at coordinate 7,924 of VXBU01016690.1, forward strand.
TTGAGTCTCAACATTAATGTACACTGGGGAAAAGATATTGATTACAATTACATTTTAATCTAAGAGTGCATGCCTTACAGCCCTTCAAGGGCCCATTTCTTCCCACTTCTTTTAAGCAATACTAGTTTCTGCAGTTAATTGTATCATATCATTAGGACTATTACTTGTGAAGTCTGATGGCAAACAGAAAAAACATAGAACAGAATACTTAACTTCACTGAGAAACAATGAACAAGTATGTACTCATTCACCCCCTACCAGAGAAGCTTACCTCATTAATGGAGATAAACAGAAGGATTAAGAATAGCTTTTGTGTTCAATCCAAAGATCAGAAAACATTAAGATGTAAAATATTACAAGATTAATACTTTTAAAACTCTGGTCCTGTGGGATTTTTCAGATACAAAGATTGGCGACACAACATGAATGTTCACTTTAATCAGATTCAAACACATCTTCAAATCTGCCCTTCCATCCAGTAGACAACTTGTGGCAATGTTCAACTTTACAAAGTTTTGACTCTACATTAACATGGGAATTAACCTTCCTGAGCAGCAGTACACTGGTTTCTTTCAGCTCAGAGCAGAGGAAGTATCTCTTAAAGGTACTGAAGCTGAAGGTTTTTGAGCTGTTTTCGCTGAAATCCTTGATTGCCACAACTAAAACAATTTTCCTTCAACAAGTTTAAAAAGCTTGACCTCTGCAAAAAAAGGAACAAAAGACAGCCCTCCCACCCTTTGTGTAACACACTAAAAGCCATTTTAAATGGAAAAAGTCACTTCCCTGTACTGTACATTTTATAGTCTTAATTTCAAACACGGGTCAAGTCCTATTAAGGCAGGGAGCTGGTATCGGTTAACATTGCAGTACTCAGACAGTGATGTACAAGACATTTATTTGCAGTATGATGACAGTGATATAAGTGGAAAAACCAAAACTGACATGGTTAATATTAAAACTGTTCTGACAGCAATTCACATAATCTCTGAGATACAGCTTCTTTACTTGTTCGTAGTGTGAGCCTATACATCTGAAAAAGAACATAAAATAATACTTTTTAAACAGTTTGGCATTAAAGAAATGCACAGTCAACAGTGAAAACTAACTTTGTAAGCTTTGCTAGGGAAAAGATCTCAAAACACTCATAGCCAGCAAGCACTCATTTTCTTCTTAGCAGCTGCTTTTTCAAACCACTGGCTGAACCACCCTTATCTTCAAACCCTTGTTAAGAATTACTGTTACTGAAGTATTTTTTGGCTTTAATAGAAAGGTGTTGTCCAGAATAGCTGCTAAAGAGGAGTAAATGCTGTGGAAAAGTCTAAAGACCCTGTACAAACACTTCTTCAGGGAACAGATGACACAATCACCCAAACCTTATTTTTAATACTTGGTTAATTTTAATGACACCTCTGTCAAAAAAGCTTTAGTAAAAATACTCTTAATGTTGTACTCGCTTATGGTTTCCCTTTTAGCAATTACTCTTTACTAATTTTAAATAGCGAAAGGAAGCATGCTTAATCTGCTCCAAAGTGCACAAGACAGTCTGGAATATTGCAGTGATCTCTTCCAATCAGAAAGAGAATTGCTCTGAAGGAGCAGCTTACCCAGCTGGGCCAGGACCAGCTGCTACAATTTAATTTATTCTTGGAGTCCACAGACATAAGCAACTACCGCAATAGTGATTTTTAAGTATCTTAAGAAGTTTCAGATACACAAATATTCAGTCTAAATAAGAACTTGTATCTAAGCTGAAGATAGTTACACAGATACCTGTGCTTGCAGGTTGGGTTCAAGGCGCAGCAAGCATCCAATCTGAGTGGTTTTTGTGTGTATGATACCAGCACCAACAAAGTTAGCAGGATTGGGATCTACCTCCTCAAGCAGGGCTGATCCAAATCCAATTATCTGTGAAAGAAACCCAGAAGATTTAGATGTTGGGAGAGTAGGACACAAATACCAAGTATAACCAGTCACCATCAAATAGCAAAACAAGAAGAAACTAATTTTGAAGTCTTCAAGACAAATTCATTACTACAAATTTTTGAAGGCTGACCCTGATAAATGAACTGTTCTGTAAATAAGGCTCTTTTCAAAAGCAACTGAGAAGGAAGTTAAGATTTAACATCAGTCTCCCCTTGTTTTGATGCAGCCATTCCTGTCCTACACAATCACTTCTGTTTTGCCTAAGGCAGCCAAGAAGTCACTTTCCTTTTCTAACCAGTACTTCAAGTATAAATTAAGGCTTGAACTACCTTCCAATACAGTTTTAAGCAGTGAATTGGTGCTTTCTTAAACAGCTTCAAGTCTCCAGCTGCTGCTGAAGACTGCATCTAATTCAAACCACAGCTAGAAACTGTCCATTCAACTCAGCACTGCCACACTCCATCACACAGCATGGACTCACACGTTCACTGGATGATCCAACTGCCATACAAACAAAAATGCACGAAGTTTGCTTATACCACATGCTAATTTGGGCTGGGATAGAGTTAATTTTCTTCTTAGCAGCTGGTATGGGGCTGTGTTTTTCTGCTGAAAACAGTTGATAACACAGGGATGTTTTAGTTATCCCTAAGCAGGGGATACACAGAGCCAAGGCATTTTCTCCTCCTCACTTCATCAGGGAAGAAGCTGGGGATGCACAAGGAGCTGGGACAGGACACAGCCAGGACAACTAAACCATGGGATATCCCATCCTGTAAGATGTCCTGGCTCAGCACATAAAGCTGGGAAAAGAAAGAATAGGAGGATCTTCACAGTGATGTTGTTTTGCCTTCCCAAGTAACTGTTACACCTGATGGAGCCCTGCTGCCCTGGGGATGGCCAAACACCTCCCTACCAATGGGAAGGACTGAATTAATTCTTTGCTTTGCTTGTGTGCAGGGCTTTAACTACTGAACTCTCTTTACCTCAATCCACATGTTTTCTCACTTTTACCTTTCTCATTCTCTGTCCCACCCCATCAGGGGAGAGTGAGCAAATGGCTGTGTGGCCCTTAGTTGCCAGCTGGGTTGTTAAAACATGACCTGCCACTGCCCTGTACACTATGAATTAAAAATATCACACTACTACCCACCTTTGCTTTCGTGATCTCTGCATCCATTGGGTGCTTTGCTTTAAAGATATTCTGTACTTCCTGTTTTGGACTGCAAGACAAAGCAAGACAAATACATTATGAACAGCATTTTCAACAGCAATTAATTCTACTGGGAGAGCTCCTGGCTTACAGGATTGAGTATGGGATGAGGCATTGCACCAGCTACATTCACAATATACTTTTCTCTTGTCCACCACAAGAGGCATAAGTACAAAGCCTTACTTGCTCAGCTGCTTCCAACGCTGAAAAAAGTCTTGAGAAGACATCTCTGTTGGCTGGAAAAATTTATTCAGAGTGATGGGTAATTTTACTGAAAGATTTTGAAATGTTCCGCCGTACCTGCAGATGGAATAGAAAAACCACAGTGCATGTGGCAGCCTCAGCAGTGTCTCAGCAGAAATCACCCAAGCAATTGAGGAACTGTTTATGATTAAAATCCATCAACTGCACATGACATTTCTAATATACATTTTCAATCCACTGTTAAATAAATTTATTTTCTCTGCTTAGATGGCACATGAATTGGCAGAACTGCAGATAAGGTTCTCTCAGTTTTAGCATAAGTTTATCCTTCCAGATAACACCCTAAGGGGTGAAAATATATCCCTGTGAAAACATACTAAGAAAAAACAGTTTAGACTAGGATAACAGCATATAGCTCAGAACTCAGGATTTTATAAAGCTGAGCTGATGTTGAGTGGACAGAACAAGATTCTATTTCTGGTTGCATACACTTCCAGGCCAAGTTATTTGCAGAAATGTTCTTGGTTTCCAGAAGGGAGAAGTTACTGCGTATATTCCTGTCGAGATTTCTTAAGCAAACAGGAAGACTGCTGTTTTATATAGATAGCAGAGGCAGAAGTCACTGAGACATTTTATCAGTAGCTGCTTCTTGACTTGGTTTGGCTGGGGTTTTAAACCACATTGTTCCAAGTGGATCCTTCCCTAGCACCTTAAAGCTTAATTAGATCAAATTTTCAAGTTGTCTACCCAAGAGACCTTAGTGTGTCCATAATCTGCATTTCAGTCACAGGGCCATGCCAAATTTAACACCTTTCATCTAAATAATTCACTAACATTTGAATCCTTTGTTTTACCTGAACTGAATGTTCAGGATTGGAGCTTCCATGAAGTCTGACACACACTCAATGTTCACAACCTGCTGGACCTGTGCACCTCCATCCACTGTGGGGTCAACAGGTTTTGTCTGAAGATTCAGGCGTAGAAAAGCAGTTAAGGAAACAGATCAATTGATAACTTAAAAAAAATGCAAATCTTCCTATAAGCTCTGTGAGGAATTAGCATCATGTTTTCACTCATTCTCTGTGTGCTACTGAACATTTAAAGTTCAGTTTTTGTAGAAGAAAAGAGTTTGCAGGGGTTTATTTTTTGTTTATTGGCCTTTTTTCATATTGACACATCTACAAGCAATAACTCTGAAAATTCTCAGTTAATTGAATATTCTTAAAGAAAGATGCCCTTAAAAAGTGTGAAGGTACAGAGACTTCACAATAAAACCCACAAGGCTATTTTGAACATGACAGAGACACCTTGAGTCAAACAAGCCTGATTATTTAATCTCACAGAAATCCTAAATTTGCAATACCAAGCATTAAGGACCAGCCATGAATTAAGAAATATTTTAAAGTACCATCATCTTGGCATACATGTATTCCCTCTCCAGGTCAAGTTTTAGGTTATCTACTATCTGTACTTGAAGGACACATTTCCACCTCTGCTACCTTGTGTCAGTGGCAAAAGCTATAGTTCCAGTACATATTTATTCAGCCTAATTTCTTGTTATTTCAGAAGTAAAATTTGTGTTTATAGCCAGGGCTTTAAAGAAAGAATCTTTCATCCCTACTCAAGACTTGTTCTTTCTACAAGAACTTTAGAGAGCTATCAGCAAGTTTCTCATTTCTTCATGTTCAAGGACAGCATACCTTTATCCAACAGATGTATTATATTGTGCAACACAAAAACCTAGCAAGAACAGACACATGCTACTACATTTAAGGATATTTGACTGAAGGTCATCTGAGCAGATTACTGTTGGAGTAAAATTCAAGAACTGTGTTGATGTCTTATTACCATAGAATATGAACATACGTCCTGGAAAGAGAACAAGACATCAGAATTTTTAGGTCATGTAATTGCATTGAACTACTCGTGCTTCAATTCCCTAACACATTGTCTTTCCACCTTTCTTCAAAAGCACTTTTAAGGACAAAATACAGTTTACATGGTTTATCTCACCAAGACATCCACAGTTCAAAATGCAGTGATTTAACCAAGCCATTAGATCTCTCCTACAGTAGCTGTCATACAGGCAGTTAAATCATCAGTGCAAGTATTTCAGTTGCTAGAGAATTGTTAAGATGCTACTATGCCACCAAGAGCTTTACAGAAAGGGAGAAGCAAGTAATTCTATTGCTAGCCTGTGTTCAAATCCCATCTCTTTGCTAGATGGTTCCAGTACCTGATCTGAAATGTATTGTATTGTATCATTACAATCAGCTATATGGCAAGATATAAATTTTGAGGAGGATGTTCCTTTATAAACCTGGCTGCACCAGCCATACAACCAGGCAGCAAGAGCTGCAGCACTAGAGCTTAACACTCTTATTTCATATCAGCTACCAAAACAATAAAAAAATTTAAGGAAGCAAGAGCCTACATAAAAACCAGGGATGCACAGCAGTGGGAGTTGTAGCACAGCTTAGCCCTATAATGCTATTTCTTTCTTGAGTAGCTGAAAATGAGTCCCATCTGGAATATCATGCTGGAATTATTACTGATCATGAAGACAGCCAACCACGGCACAACAGATCTTACCCAGGTTCTGTCGAAATTCAGACTTCAAACCAATTTGTAGCAACTGATTTTCAAATAAGACTCCATTATTTTTACACACAAACCTAGAGGAAGAGAGGGAAAACATGTTTTAAATTGAGCCACATTTAACAATATTTAGAACCACAAAATTCAGGGTTTACACAGAGGATGAAGATTGCGGTTAACCTAGAATGCATCAATCTGTGAAAGAGGCCTTTACAGAAAACTGCAGAGTTAGAAAAGACAGTTTTACAACCAGAACCACCACTTGTAGGACACTAAAAGAACTGACATTTTTATTTGATAGGATGTCTGAGAAACTATGAAAAAATCACAATATGCTATATACACACACACTGTCTAATAAAGGACCAGGCAATAGATTAGGATTTTTCTTATTAGTCTTGAGAACTTCTGAAACTCATTAGGTTGGTGCAGAACTGAAAAGTTTGAAGCTTTGACTATTTAAACCTGAAAGAAAAAACCCTCCTTGTTTTATCATTTCTGTATCACCTAAGCCAACTGAGAGATGTACTTTTTCCATTTTGAGAGAGGAAGCCCATTCTCCAGTGATCTCAGTCCTTTCTATCACCCTTCACTTAAAAGTAGAAGAGGTGGTCAGCAAACATCTGCCTTCTATATACAAGGCACTTAAAACACACTCCCAAATATCAGTACTTTTGACAAGTACTCTGTTTTTTATTTCCAAATAGTTGCAAAAACTTAACATACAACTGGCATTGCCTCATTTTAGAGCAGTGTGTGATAGCACTGACTTGTAAAGGCAACTCTAACCTGTGTATTCATGAGCCTGTCACAAAATCCACAGCATCCAAAGAGGTGTTCTAGTCACAAGTCTGACAGTACACGTTTCTCTAGTTTTGCTGGTAATAAGTTAATGAACAATATAGTTTTGCTTTATAACTATATTCTGGAAATTGCCCAGCCTTGCAAGGTTTTAGTATTGCTTACTTGTGAAAAAGCTCATCAGCATCATGCACAGTATCAGCTGGTTCCTCAGAAACTACCTCAGATGAAGCCAGGTCAGGGCTAGTTCAGGCAGCACAAAGGAAGAAAGGCAGTAGCGACAGAGACAGCAGGAGTTAGTAAAGACAGCTTAGAGCTTAGTTACTTCTTTTACCTCCTTCCTCAAAAACGGCACTGCTGAGCTTAATGCACAAGAAATTGATTAGCTGCCCTAGCTCAGTATCCTAGAAAGGTTTTAGGCATTAGGCAATGTCTTCCCCCACTTCTCTCCCCCATCCCACCCCGACTGCTAGAAAACAGCAATCCTTCACAAAGACAGCTGAAGGTGTTTAGTAAATGTAAACCTCTTACAGAACCAAGTCCTTTTAGGTGTTTTAACTGTGACAGCACAAGTGTTTAAGTACAAAATCAAAAATGTAGCTGAATTTTAACTACTACAAAGGTATGCTTAAAAGCAGAGGCCTCATCAACCTTAGGGACCCTTCTGATTACAGGTGCACAATCAGTTCCTAAAAACACACAAGTATTAAGCATAGGAAAGAATACACGGGCACACAAGAATGACTTACCCAAGCAACAGATTAGAAACAAAAGTGACAACAGCACTAAAAAGAGGCAGGAAACTGTAAAAAGCAACTTCTCAGTATCATTAGAGAAGCATCTTATTATCTACACACAGACCAAGGAGTTGGGCAATGCTATACTTTCTTCTGCAGAAAGAAAAAATTCTTTTTAAGTAACATTTGCTTATGAAGCTACTAGCATTGGTTCCTTTCTTTACTGCCTTAGAAAAAAAAAAAAGGCACGAACAAGCTTGTGTAGCTTCCTAAGGTCCTGGTTTTGTGTTGTATGATCGAGTATCACTTCTGACCTTCCAGTAGAAACACAGGATCAAATATTAATCACTACAAACCTGCAAGAATGCATTGCCTGGTATAAAATTTTGATGAACCTGTCAATGATTTAGGGAGATCAAGTTCCCTAATTATGTCTTTTTTAATATGATGCATTGAAAACTTCTTGTACCAACATTCAAAATTTGGTCCTTGACAACAGTAATATGTTCTTGTCCAGTAAGACAACTGATTTTAAAGGCATTAATCCCAAAAATTTAGCCAAATAACATTTGAGAGTAGGCATAGGGACTTTTAATACTAATGGGGTTAATAAATAACACATTGTACCTACACTACACTTGCTAATGTAACTGTAGTATCAAATCCCCTTAAAAAACCAGAAAACCACTTGTTCTTTATCCCCCTTTTCACACCTCTTTGTCAGACAACTGAAGTGTAGCATTAAAAGTGTAGCAGAACAACTGAAGTGTAGCATTAAATTCTGAGAAGCAATATCCCTGGATACAATCCATCTCACTGTTTCAGTAGCAGCTTGCCATAAGTGGAGAGACAAGAATACTTTATGAAAAGAAAGTAAGAATAAATGTATTCATATCAGGACAGATAACCCTCACTTCAAGATGTATGGAGATGCACAAGCAGCTTAATTTAACAAAGAAGCAAAACCAGCATGAAAACCAGACACTACTGTGTGGCAAATATCCTCAGGTTGAGTACTACAGACTCGGTTTTTCCATTAGAAGAGATGTTCAATAAAGACATCACATCCAGCAGAGTGTCCAAGAACACCTTTCCTGCTGCAAAACTACCACCCAGGAATGCACTTAAAATGCTGGAACAAAACCAAAAGTTAGGTGTGTTTTTCCTTCAATCCTGTTTTAACAGACAAATTCTCCTTCAAATTCCTTTCAGGATGACTTAATTACCTCGCAAAGTTGTCATCAGAACCAGGAGCAAGAGGTGCAACTGCAGAAGCTGAATCTGAAAATACATCCACGAGCAGGCTACCACTAGAGGAAGGTGGGGGAGCTGAATTGGTGACAGGGGCAGCGCCCAGACCCAGCAGATCCGCCGCCGATGGAGAAGGAGTAGACTAAGGAAGACAAGACACTTTGGTGTTACACTGCAACAGAACTGCAACAAAGCTCATTTGCATAGATAACTAAACTATGGCAAAGTGCCTCTCCCCATCCCAAATCAAGGTCTGAATGGCTCTAAAAGGGTTCACAAGTGCAGTAGTTACCATGCTGAATTTCAGCTTAAGGTCATTTACAGATGTGGTTTTCTTTTTTTCCTTTATAGAGAGTTATGCCCATCTAACCGTAAAATAAAAACAAAACAAAAATTAATCTGTCTAAAATCTGGTTCTGCAGAAGGAAGATGACAAAGTTTTCTCCCCCTCTCTTTTCCCATCAGCTTCAAGTGAAAAGTAAGTACTGTAGGGAATAAAATTCATGTGTTGCTTTTCTTTCATGAAGAAACCATCAAGAAAGCAAGTGGCTTTCACACAAACCTAAATCACAGGTCATCACAGCATCTTTAAAATTGACTATCAGTTTAATCCTGGGTTTCTGAAGCCTAGCAAATCTTAGAAAGAATGTAAACCCAATCAGCAACAAAAGCAGAGCCTGTAGCCAGTTCAAGCTGCAAACACTAAAGGAAGTGACAAGATGTTTAAAATTTTTTTCCTCAAATAGAACAAATCAAGCAGCCATGACACAGAATCATGCAACAGAGGCTGCATATATGTGCCCAAGTCACATGCAAGAACAAAGCATAGACTGTTAATCAAAATGGTCATATACTAGACATTAGCAGCTTCCACTATGCCAGATAATCTGAGGATGAGTCATGAGATGAGTTTGGATGAATCTGAAATCTTGTTTTTGTAAGCAAACTCCAAGTTATCACACACTCCATACAGTACAATGAAAAATTCCCAGACAAAAGACTTTAAGAAGCCAATCCAAATCATTAGGACCTACTAAAAATAAACAAAAGGTTGTACCTCAAATTTCCAACATTTTTGGAACCTAAATCAGATAAAGCCACTGGTGAAGGTAACACTGCAGTCTCTCACATAGCTGCAACCCATAAATTGAAGCTCATAAAGCATAATGCAATATTAACTGCCAGTCACCTCTATTTGGCATTCAAAGAAAATTGTGCAACTTTTCTGCTGGAAAGACATTTCCATCCAGTCAAAACTGTTGCATTTGGAGTAGCTACTCTTACACACTGCAGTGACTAAGTAGTAAATTATTATGCTTTAACAAACTAGGCAGGGAACAAGCTACAGTATTCCTTCTCTAGGAATCTTAAATCTAAGTTATTCTAGGCATTAAAACCAGAAATAAGTATTACATTATGGGAAAAACGGATCCTACCAGCTTTAACTGACAATAAAATGAGACGTTTCAGCTCAGAAGGAAAAAAAACAAACAACTGTGGACTTGTTTAGCATAACTGAACTCAAACAGTATTGTCAAATAAAAAGTAACAACTTTACATTGATTTAAGGACATCCCAGTGCAGGTAAGTGTTGTCCACTTCTATTAGACACAATAACCCAAACCAAGATGCAAAATAACACGTTAGACAAAGCAGAAAAAACAGCAGATACTCTGAAATTCAAGTTAACTCCTTTTAAATATGTTAATTTTATAATCTCACCATAAGTGCAATTTCACCAAGAAGGAAATTCCCATTTCTAAACTGAACAGCAGTATCTTTCAAATAACAATGTAAAAGGGATTTTTTTTTTTAGGCTACAGTTTGTCCCCACTTAGATAAGATTTCCAAAGGAAAATTGCATCCCAACACGCAGCGAGGGGAAGGCAGCTGTACGTCCCCTGCTTTATAGCAAACACCCACAGCCTTAAGTTTCAGATGAGAGCTTTTAAATCCCCAAAAAGTCACTTTAGGAAACCAGTCTTTTCTCACTTGCACACCATCTAAATTAGTGAAATAACAGCTTTTAAACTCACAACAGCACTGGCATTGACAGAGGCAGGTTCAGCACTTCCATTCATATCAGAGCTCCTCTCCTTTTTGATCTCCTCCAGGTCAGTAACTGTGCCTGGGCCTTTCTTCTTCTTCAGTTTAGCCAAAATAGAAGATTCCCTCTCTGGAAAGGGAGGCATTTCTTCCAAAACTGTAGCCTTACCATAGGGAAAAAAATAGTATTAGTTAAACTTCAGGGAAAAAGGCAAACCAGCTTCTGAGTTTTTGAAGAGACACACCCTTATAGACTGCATAAAGCAAAAGCAGAAGTAGTTACCCACACAGAAAATTATTATGCAATTTATTGTAGTGAGGGATTGATCACTTTTTTAAAATAAAAAATTCTTTAAAACTTTCTGAAGTCCTTCCAAAGCACTTAAGCAAAGAAAACAGGAGCCTATCACTTCTCTGAAACAGTGATATTAAATAAAAAAAAATTAAATCATAGCAGACCTAAGGTTCCTTAAGTTAGGCAGACCTAGATTTAAACCCCAGAGAATACTCAAGTTTCTACTCAGACCTAAGCATCTATTATATGTCAAAACCAAATGTGCAATGCTCTGCTCAGACCTCAGTGATTTAACCCGAGTACCAGGTTAAATGACTGAACTTCAAGAGTCAAAAAACTATACTTTTCCTGCCCACCACCACATAAATGCTCAAAAGAAAGCCCCAGCCTTTTGACATCTAAATCCTCTAGGACCCTGTATTGTGCCAGCTTTCCCTGGCTTCTCTGCCCCAGATTAACATGTCTTAATGATGATATGTTCCACTACAGCAATAACAACTTGGAATTTAGCTCTAAATTAAAGATGACTACAGTAGAATTAAGGAGACTAAAAGAACCAGCATCCACATTCTAATCCTTAATTCTGCAACTGAGATTTCTGAGCAATCAGGTAAGGTTTAGTTGAGTTTAACTTGCTGACAGCAGAGTACTGCATAATAAAGAAAATAAACCTTTATACCTACCAATATATCGGTACTAGCAATAGTACTGAGCCTCAAATACTCAACAGCTCTCTGCTGCAGCTCAACATCAGCATTCTTTAGCTGACTGTCACTGCGCAGCACATCTTGAATTGTAGTTTTGATTTCTGGAAACAGGTTCACAAACTTGATGTAGGTAGACAGAAGCAGAGCTCGGGTAGGAACACTACACAGATGAAACTTGGAATGTAGCAAGTTGAACTGGATGAGGGGACTTAAAAGATGGAAAAAAACACTTGTTCAGTTTTTGTAAATATGATAATCCTTATTGCATTATTAGCAAGAGATGAATATTTGTCAACTAGCTTTTAGGAATGCTGGGAATTAAATTCTTTACAGAAAACATTACTACTTCAATTCAGTATCTTAGAAGGTGTTTTACCTTGATCTTGGATCACCTGCTATCAGATTTCCAAATTCTCCCAAGATGTAGCCACCTACTTTTACAAGATTCTCGTGGCATGCTGGAGCTTGAAGGGCCTGTAACACATTAATAATCATTGATATGCAACCTACAAAAAACCCATCTTTTCTGTCACCTCCATTGCCAGTTTTGTCACCTACTTTCCTGCAAGAGCAGACCACAGATCTAGGCACTACAGAGCACTTATAAGAAAAACATAATGAGTGGTATGATTTCACAATAGACTCTAATGTGAGTATTACTTGATAAGAGCACTCTTAGGCCCATCTAGCAGCACTGAACTCCTTAAGTTTCCTGTTACATCATGTGGGGCTTCCTTAGTTCTCAGTTTATTTTGAAAGGGAATAGACAACAGTTACTCTCACCTCAAAAACAGTCTTTGCTGCATATCCTTGTACATCATCCCTGTTGATGACAATCTGAATAACTCGGTACCACACTTCTTCACTGACATAGTCCCCGGCAATGCGAATCAGATTCAGGATTGTATCCACATACCAGGTGTAATCCACCGCATACTTCTCAGCTAGAATTGCAACCTTCAGAACCTGAGCACACAAAAGAGAACACAGACGGTTGGCTAGCTCTAACTATGAGCTATATACACCTGGTGATGCCCCACACTGGCCCAGAAGCCTCAGTTTCAGATGCACGAGCTTGTTCACTTGTTCCCACAGCCAAGGTGAAAGGTGAACATTGAAATGCTGCGCTAGAATACAGCGGTTGCCAGGCACGTATTGCTTTCCCCATAACACATTCAAATATGTTGTATCTTTGTGGCTTTCCAATTGCTTACCTAAGTGATCAAGAGCAATTTATAGAACATTTTTTGTTTGCTATAAAAACGCTATCTAAACTACCACTGACACAGGATCAAATAGGAAATTGGAAACCTCTCAAAAAAAAAAGGCAAAAGGAAACTCAAGATAGCAGAGGCAAATAGAGTCACCAAAACATAGCTGACTTTTTCAGATCATACTCAGATTCTTGCATCCTGAAGGAAACAATCAGCTTCAGGGGAGACCCCACATGATTTGCTACCAGTTGCATTTACTAACCATAAAAGAACAAGTCAGTATAAGGGAACAGAATGAAATTCTCACTATCTGCCAAGTCAGGGGACATTGCCAGCAGCAATCAAACAGCACGAGACGTAAATCAACTAACACTGCATTCCAAATTCACTTCTCCAACCAAGGGACTTCAGCACCTAACTAAGCTAAATAACTAGTGTAAGTACAAATTTTGTTTACCATCCTAAAAGAATTTCAGTTTAGTATTTAAACTTTTATCCTACTGGTAGAAAGGAGATAGATATCAGGCCTCTTACATGATTATAAGGTATTGGTTTTGGGAACGCTTAGACTGAATGTTCTCAGAGACACAAAGTTCTACCTATGAATAAGTATTTACCACTAATTTTTGTAGCTAGTAGACAAATGACTAGAGTAGAACCTAACTCTCAGATGTAGAGAATGTGCTGGCTCACAAATAAAACTCACTTTGCTTTCTACATGCACTGTCCCGAGACCAAGACCAAACTTAAAATTCTTAAGTTTCCAAGTTTCCTCCCTGCCCCTGGATTAGTTTAACCTAAATACTTTGCTATTAGACTACAAAGTTAGGTGGTTTTGATTGCTTGTTTTAGTAGTTTTGTCTGGGGTTTTTTTAAGCCACCATGAAAAGCAATCTCTATCAAAGACTATGTAGCATCCCAATCAATAAATGACACTTATGATACCAAATCCAGCTATGAAACAAATATTTAAGAAAAATACCAATAGCTTACAATTTCTTCTCTAATGGAATAATCAGCGGTCTCCAGGTAATTGAGCATTTCAGCCACAATCTGCTGGGCATTGCTTCGGTCACACATTGCATACAGGAGATCTACAGCTCTCTGTCGTACACTTACATCTCTCTCAGTCTGCAAAAAGATACAGAGTTAAAAGGTGAAGATGGTTTCATCTTTGTTTGGAAAGTACATGCAACTTAAGAGATGAAACTTAGCTTAATACACAGTCAAATTTAAGACAAATGAACTTGCAAAATTTTCTGACGCAAAATGAACTCAGATATACCCTTTATATAAGCTGTTTCTTATGCTATTTCTCACCTTCATTCACCTAGGAAGAAGTCAGTGGAGACTCAGAAAGCTTCCTGCTTTTAAATACTATCACAAAAATTCAAGTCATCAGGTTTTGTTTCTGTAGCATACTTATTCAAATCTGTGCAAGTGCTGAAAGAACGGAGGAGGTTGTACAGAACACTTCAGTATTTTGCAGAGTAGGGTGAGTGAATTTGTGGTCCACTATGCACTGAGTAACTGGTACCAGTGGCCATAAATGCGCCAGTAACTGGCTGAAATGTTTAAATTGTTACCAGGCCAATGAGCATTTAGCTACCTGCAGGTTTAGTGTCAGGGATGCCTTGTAACAACTGAAGTCCAGCTAGAACAAATACATACTTTGCACTTAGACAAATGTATACATATGCTACAGCACAAACTTGGAAGAAAACAAAGCATTTAAATATCCAAGTGTGCAAGTAAATTTACATGCAAATACACCTTACTCTTTTGACTTCTATTTTGTCACATAAAGATGGCCTGGGAACGTGTCCTTCTGGTTTCTGGTCTTTACAATCCTGCAGTGCAAGCTGATCTGCTCTACCACTCCCCATAAGTTACTACAGTGAAGGAACAGTGTCCAACATCAGCAAGACAGTAATACAACTGTCTTCCTAGCATTCTCAATCTTGAAATTCCACATTTTTAAACAGTTACTCATCTTCAGCTTACACTTGAGCAGATACCAGTGTTAAAGGGGACACAGCTACAGGTATCAGATTTACCACCAGTAAAGTGCAGAAATCAACACAAGCTGACCTCTGTAAGTGCCAGCACAGCAAAATTTTGCTGGACTGAGGTAAAAAAACTGAAGCAGACTTCAAAGAATAACTCATTTGGTCCCTAAGTATTATTAACTTAATTGGGGATGGGGAGCTTGGGGCAGTGGGGGAGAAAGACATTTGAGATAGGGGAGAAGACAATACTCAAAAACAAACCACACACTTTAATATTTACCTTCAATGCATTGATAACTGTTTCTATGTGTGTTTTCACAGCCTCATGTGAGAATTCAGAGCTGGCAAGCGTGCACATGCTTTCCAGTGCTAGGTAACGCAAATTAGTTTCTCGGTGCTGCAAGAACTGACCTAGCTGGTTACAGGCACGGACTAGTAGGTTTGGCTCACTGCACAGAACAGGAGAGAAAGTGAAAGGGTTAAAAGCAACAGGTTTGAGAACACTCAATTCAGAATACTATTTCTGCAGTGGAAAATTCTTAAAATGCCTTAAAGTGTCTGCTAGAATGCTTTGCTAGTGAAGTGCAAATTCAGATCCTGTGAGCAAATAATCTCTGTTGGATTAGAGCAGTGGGGTCAATACAAAACATCCAATAGAGAAGCAGCAAAATCCAAAGCTACACAGTTCATTAACACTGTTCAGTTACATTGCTGTGATTGTGTTCCAACCTAGCAAGCATCTTCATATTCTTTCCCCCTCTACCCCCTCCCCCACTAAAATATGATTAACTGTTCAAGACAAAGCCCCAGCTTTCCACTTTAAAAACCCCTCTGATAACCGAAGTGCTGCCCCAGCTCACCTGTCATGATGTATAATTAAGCTTATTGCCTCGAACAGGACAGCATTCTTCGCATTTGAGTGTTGCACTTTCTTTGACTTTGGTGGCTCCTGTGCTTTGTTGAGGATGGTTTCCAGGCATTCTGTCAGACGGCCACGTACCGCAGGGTCTTCTGGAGAAGAACGAGCCGTTGGACAACTTCGTTTTGCCCCAAACCCTAATCGCCACCTTAGGTTTTCCCCTGGCTAAATCTAAATGAACTAAAGTATTCTGAGACATTAGAAACAGTTACACTCCCCAACACACACGTGGGAAAAGAATTCCAAGCCACGGTTCTGTTTGGGTGAGAACAAAACACAAACACAATCTGCACTACAACATACTTTGAGGCCTTAATATAATTGATAATATTCATGAACATTTAAAATGGCAGCTGACAATGATTTGAAGATGCACACTGGTTAGACATTTTGTTAAAATTAAACACAACATCATTCAAAAGACCAAGTAACTTAGAGCTACCAGAAACACTCAAGAGTACAAACTTCAGTGTCTTTGCCTTAAGACAATGTGCTTGTACTCCAAGCTATGGTAACACTGCAATGCAGTAGCTATTTGGAGCCAGTGTACTGCATAAGAGAGATGACCCATGCTGTGATTTGTGCATTACCTGGAGGTGGATAGCA
The DNA here is from genome assembly GCA_013400315.1 of Bombycilla garrulus. Classification (NCBI taxonomy): domain Eukaryota; kingdom Metazoa; phylum Chordata; class Aves; order Passeriformes; family Bombycillidae; genus Bombycilla; species Bombycilla garrulus. Next base: position 24,447 of record VXBU01016690.1, read on the forward strand.
CTGTAACAGCCTTAGAAGTTTCACAGATAGCCAGGGAGCAGGAACAAAGTAGTATGTGTAGTCCTGAAGGTCTGTTGATGCAGAAGTTACAATCTGTAAAACAAAGAGCCAGCATGTCAGCTGCTGAAATTAATTAATTCACAATCATGAAAAGGACCTTCTGACAGAAGCTTAAAAAAACTGTCATTAGCAATGTCTAGTTCAGTAAATTAATTAGGTGCAAGGTGCCACACTAGGGATATAGCACAGTAAATGCTAAATGGAATGGAAATCCAGTGTTGCAGATACAGTAGCCTAGGAAGTCTCTTCTGAGAGCCAACTTCTTTTTTGAAGAATGAACACAACCATCTTGTAATATCAACCTGTTTAACCAGAAGCTTTCCTTCCTCTGTTCCAGCAATTCACAGATTCAGCCAACAGTCTGGTGGCTGCTGATAGGTAAGCCTGCAATTCAAGTACAAGATGCTATGACAGACTGACCTAAAGCAGAAGGACCAACTAACGCCTTCAGTAATATCCATACAGCAAAGCAAAAAAGAGATAGCATTCACAGAAGAGTTTATATACATAATGAAATGTGATTAGATTAGATTAGCCCTCTTCATAGATTTCTTTTACCCCTTTTATTCTAGGATAACCATGAATTTGGCACTAGTTTTGCTCAAAATAATTCTACCTAATTCTTACTGCTCCATTACAGAACAGCCTTTCACTTCCCTCAGCACTCCCTTGCTTTTAAGTATTAGAAAAAAATCTTAATCTTAAATCAAGAAAGTTTGGGCAAGCCAAGACAGCTTTCTGTCCAGGTAAGCAACAAGCATTTAAAGCACCCACATGAAGTGATACTGAATCATCTTCACATTTAATGGTACAGTAAACTAATCTGACCCTAGAAAGCTGAACAGGGATCTAAACTAATCTAGAAAGCTGAGTAGATTAATCAACAGTGAAGTATCATCAGGGTCATCACTGGACTCACTCTGCTTAATCTAGACACTGCCAAGGAGACTGAAGTCTTAAACTCTTCTGGGTTCTTCTGTGCCAAAGTGGTGATCAGACTTGTAGCTGCTGTAACCACACCCTAGGGAAAAACAAAACAAAACACAAAAAAAAAAACAGGTTCAGTTTTTTAGCAGTTCATTATGCCACCCATTAACACCTCTCAATTCAACTGTTTTTTAATATTAAAAAAAAAAAGTTTATCCCCATTACAAAACCGTGTATTAAAAAACCTTTTATTTGTCTAGCAGCTAGACTAATTACACACCTGTAGAATCCAACAGAATTTTCAACAACATGATACTGCCATGCTTGCAGAGCATTTTATGCTACTTTTTGTATTAGCTTTGTCTCATGTTTGGATAGTACATCTAAAATAAGAGAGCTGTATTAAAATTAAGCCTGGACACAAATTGTCTTATTTTACAAGAGAAGCATGAGCAGAAGAAATTCAATGCAGCAGGATCATCCAGGAAAGAATTCTTACAACCTAACATGAGGACAGGGCTTTGTATAACATAAGCACTGGATATTACTACTGCAGACTAAAGCACTCATTACTGTTGAAGCACAGGTATTCATAGCCTTATTTTCATAAAATAACTGGACTAGGGGAAAAAAACAGGGTCTCTCTCCTTTCTAAAGCAAGAGGGTTTTTTAAGCATCAAAGTAAGAATGACATGGACACCACAGGACAAGGAAGTCTAAGAAATGACAAATCAAGTCTTGAATCTTTAGTGCAGATCGAATTTTAAAAGACCTAGGAGAATTAATATTACACCTATGCAATGTGACTTAGTGTAACAAGGCACAACATGAATTAATTATCAGCCAGAGGAAAAGAAGAACTTGTACATACCGTTCTTCTATCTACAATGCAAAGGTAAATAAAGCTTTATTAAAAATGAATATATACAGCAACAAAAAGAGGACAACTCCTTCCATTTTCCTCCCAAAGCCTTAAGACAACAGCAACCCACTTGCTTGAAAGAAGAAATCAATTGTGTATTTAACAGCAGAAGTCATATTATCTATACACACTAGCCCAAAGCACAGTGAAACTCATTTACCAAGTGCTGATCATTGAGGAGATGCACCACTCGAGATGTCCAGTCTCCCATGGGAACAAGGTCAGGAGAAGTTCTGTATAAACGCAGCAAGCATAAAGCAGCACTTTGCTTCACACTATCCATAGTGTCCCTGCAAGACATACATAGTGATTTCAAATACAGTGCTTAAGGCACAACAATACCTGCAGGACAGCTTTATGCCAGATTTCACACTGACTCAGCATCCCTGGCCAGGCTGCATCTTTTCAGCATAAGCTCACTGAAATCTTCTTATGCTGAAGATTTTGTTCTTAATTTTTCCAGTAAGTTTAATTAGTCAAGTTTCCAACTATTACAGAGGCTACTAGACATATGTAATGATTCTTTACAACTTGGAGCAACATTTCACATCTTTTTATGAGAATTGACAGTTAATCTCATCTGATCACAAGAACAAGCTTCTTCCAAGCTGACTGAAATCAGACAGCTCAGATATGCTATCTTATGAATGTGACCAAAGCTGCATCTCCTGATAGGTCCTGCGTGTCAGATAGAAATCATGAACTACTCAACAGCTTCAGCACCTACAGGTAGAATGTAAGGTGGCTGTCACCAAGCACACAACCCACACACCTATTCACCTTGCCATCTCTGATGCTGCCACAGAAATGGACTGTTTAAAGAGTAGCATGCAACTATTCTAGTTCAGTGAACTCCTTTTCACAAAGTAGTTTATTAAGCATTTTGTGGGATGCACAGACAACAGCTATAAAAAGTATATAAAAAGTACAGAGCATTACCCAGTAAGTTTTAGGAGGAAGCTTATAACATGCAATCTTGGTTAAATGTTCAGAAACCTCTACACCTCCAGTAGAACTTCAGCCCAGCTAGTCTCCATGAATTTATCAGTTTTCCATGGGATCAAATTGTACCTCAGGTAAAAACCACAAAACAAAACCACAAACCTATTCTTCCCCTGTCTCTAATTTATATTGAAGCCAAGAGAAGTATACTGAATTTGCAAATGTAACTGACAGTGGTCATTCTGCCCAGGTCACTTAGACAGGACAGGCAAACAAACATACTTCATATATATTATCTTAGAAATGCAGAAGGAATGAGACCTTGAAGAGTGATCTCAGAAAACTTAAGCACAGCTCCAAGTTAAACAAGTCCAACCTGAAGGTGCTGTGCTCTGTCTCTGATAGGTGACTCCAAGTGAAATTTTTGGAATTTTTTAAGGCTATCTTATTAAAACCCATGACTCATCACTGCAGTATTGTCTCCACTATGCTACATGGAGAACAGCACCTGGCAAGGGCAGTGACCTGACATTTAGAGTATTAATACAGTTCTTACACCACATGTCACTATTTCTATTAATGTAAGACAGTTACTTGTTATAAAAAGATCCATGCATATTCTAAAACATTTCATATCCACAAGAATTTAAATGCACTGTTTACACTTGGACATTTTAAGTTTCAAAATAAATTAGCCCTACAACCACAGGTCTAACTTTACATTGATTTAACTATAGTTTCAGACATTTGCCAGGTCTGTTTAGAACCTTTCAGCTATACCGAAGTAAGAAAGGTGGTGACTATTTGCCATTTACATGAATTACTGTTTACATCGCTAGCAGAGGAAGTAAGAAAACTCACAATTCAATATTATCATGTTCCTTATGAAGTCAGTACATTTACATAAGAACTTCAGTTTATAACAAAATTTGTAGTATACACATTTATTTAGGTTCATTTATTTCTTTTTTCATCAGGAAAATTAAGGAAAGTAAAACATATGCATTTCAGGAGTATTCAGTACCACAGATTTAACCAAAACAAAAATCAGATCACAACAAGGCTATAGCCTATTCAACACACCAGAAATCTTAATTTCCAAGTAGCCTTACACTCCTACAAGCAACTCTGCACTCAGGCAAGCGAAAGCACCTGCAGCTAGTGGAACTGTCATTAAATTGCAAGCTCAGGGCTGTATAGCCCAAGCACGGATTAAGGTGCTGCAACAGAACCAAGCTGCTGAGAAGTTTATTGGAGTAGTATTTGAAAGAGGCATGTCACACCTACCCAGCCACAAGAATTTTGGGAATTTCTCCAGCAAACGCTTCCGCCATCTCTCGGCTGCCCACGTTGGCAATGCAGTGCAGAGCCAGGCCCATGAAGGTGGGGTTCCGGCTGGCCAGGTCATTCTTGATGGCGTTGTTTATCAGGCGAATGAGCTCGCTGTTGGAGTTCACCAGCACGGAGATGAACAGATAGCCCTGTGAGTCACAACGTGGAAAATTACTTTAGCTGACTTCATTTATTGGGGCATTAACAGGAAACATGACCTCTTTGACACATACATTTCTCTACAATACCATATGGGCAGAAATGGTTAGTTGGAGCAAAGGCTAGAAAGATTGAGTGAACTAAAAATGAGTAAGTTCAGTGTTACCCTAATTATCTGGTTTTAAGTGTTTTCTCAGTCTATTCAGGCATATACTCAAAAGATAATTTTTGATGAATGAGGACCAATCAAAATTGTGGCTTATTATTCAAATACTAATAAGTTACATGCATCTGATAAACATAACCTTACCTAAGGATATGGAAAGAGATATTCAGAAAACTAAAAGGTTACTTACCTTTTAATGTGAGACTCAAGGCAGTTTCTTAACAAGAGTAATAATTTTATGCAGAACATACATTTTTTGCAACTAGTTCAAGATTCCCTGTGCACAAAGGTGTTTAGATTTCAGAATCACTCCTAGAGCCAAAACAAGGCTTTAAGCCAGGGCAGGGGGAATAAAGCAAAATTCTCTACAGACTCCGTAGGTGAGGCAGGATATTAGACAGACCAGATTATCTTTTATAAAGCCCAAGTTACTCACAATTTGTTTCTCTGTATATCTATTGGAACTGAGCAGGTTTACAGCCTCCATGTGACCAAAGTCAATGTCATGTCCCAGCAGAAAGATGAAGAGCAGTTTGCAGACATATTTTTTCTTACTGTAACCATCCAGAGCCTTGTCACCTGAAAAGCAAGGAAACAAACAACAAGTCTATGTTGAGCTTTTAGCTGGTTACCTAGTGATAGTTCCATCAATCTATATCCTAAAGGACGGTTAGGAAATAATGCTATCATCTAGTCCTTGAAGCATCCTGCACTCTAAGTGTCCTTACAATACGTTCTTATTAAGAGGCAGTGCATCCATGTTTGCTCTGTTTTGATTTTCTCACTTCTGTAAAGAGCATTTATGTCTTCTATACATGTTCTCCTCTTAAACCAATTATCAAACCTTTATCTCAGTAAAAGTTGTTAACATACTTTTCCCAGTGCACCACTGTAGAGAACTCAGTAGCAACAAAAAAATTCCCAGCAAGTTGTTTTAGAGAGATCAGGTGACAATGGTCTATCCCAAAGACTCGAACACATGAAATGAGATTACCATGAGAACTTTGAAGTTTTTGTAAAATGAAACTATTCACAAGTGTTCCAGTTTCAGAAAAAAATGTACTCTAAAGACGTTGGGCAATATGTTGCAGTACTGATTTTAGAAGCCTGCAGAAGCAACACAGAACAGTGCAGTTTCCAGTTCATCAGGAGATCATTGCTTTCCCTGAAGGTAAGAGCTACCCATAAACATAACATTTGCTCTGTTACATTCTCTTCCTACCTCAAATCAGGAAATAAAGGCATATCCAGTAAATCAGGCAAGACTGACTGCTGAATAGTTCAGTCAGGGTAGCAAAATTCTGATCTATTCTGCTACCTAAAAGGCTATATAAGCTCCTTTGCCTCAGCATTCTGGGCCCAGAATAACTGATGTCACATCAAGTGTGTGTTCCTTAATGATGGGCAAGTTCAGCCAGAACAGCCCTGCATACACTAAAGCTTCAATAAGATGTCCCTTACTCGTTGCCCTTGCCAAGAAAAGCTCTAAGCTGCCTTTTTTACATTTAGCTGCCTATCAGACAAATCTGAAGTTAAAAAAGAATCTTAATGGTACAGAAGTTGCTCCTTCTTTCTTCTCACAAACTGACACAGAGGCATACTAAATTTGCCAGGTGACATGAATCTACACCTCCCTTGGACTTCACACTACATTCACAGACTGGATAAAAAACAAGGAAACCTTACCACTACTAAACTTACAGTTAGTGAAGGAATAAAGATTACCATCTGTGTGTGAAGACATCTAACACTAAACCAAAAGAAAGCACACTGGTCCACTGAAGTACACAATGCTAAAAGGCTATGTCTAGAGTCTGCAACCATGCATTTTTGGGTTTGCTTTCCATTTTGACCCTAAAAAATTCTTTATTTAATCTTATTTCAACTGACATAAAATTTAAGCAAACCACTGCTATTTTAATGCAGACACTGATGCCCATCTGATTTGGGTTTTTAGGCACCTGTTGATTTTTTTTTTAACTGGCACAGAGAGTGCACCAAGTTGCCCCCAAAATGCTTCACCTTAAAACTATTTTTATGTTGTGCAAACAGGAGTCATCTTCAGGTCCATATTACAGAAGCAAATATATGTCACATTTTACTTCAATACAGGAAGCAGCACTACTGAGGATACCCATGGCAGTGAAATCCTGTTATACTGGATCCTGTTGACATCCTCTGACAACAGCAAGCACTGCAGAAAGCTGCCTAAAGACATGTTCTCTTCAAGCCACTTTTACGGTTTGCTGCCATAAGGCCCTTTTCCTGCTGAGTCAGCAAACTAATTTAAGGAATTTTACTCTCCTAGACACGGGAATTACTGTCAGAAGAACCAGAGTGAAACATCCAGTGGGAAATATTTTTTCCCCTTCTTTGGAACCAATATGGCCAGAGGAAAGAGAAGATACTCAACCATGTCTGCCCATCTGCTGTGACCTTCAAACTACAGCGTAAGCAGCAATGGAGTATACTGCATAAATACTTCCTGTTATACTATTTTCCTGATAAAATGGCACTCAAGAGCAGAAGTTTCTTCCTATCCCACCTTGGCAGGGAGATCAAAGATACCTTTCCTTAAAAGAGGCAAGGAAAAAAACCCCAGAAACATAACACAGGAAAAGGCGGCAACAGCTTTAGTTTTCTAGTATTTTTTCAGCTGCTTAGGAAAAGAAGAGTTTCTACAAACTCTTTAGATTTGATTTTAATTGGTCATCTACATGAGATTCAGAAGGAAAAGAAATAATCAGTAAATAAACCAGTGAGGCTTTACATTACCTAGCAATAAAAACCATTCCAACACCTGACAAGCCAGCTATTCTAGGGGACCGATGAAAGAACAGGTGATGCTCAATACCACTGACAGATACTATTACGATTCACAGAAGGAGACACTACATAACCTGAATCCATTTTAGACAGTCTAACTCTAGTGGCCAAGCTCTACATAATTGAGGACTTACTATGGTATTGGATAGCATTAATATCATTAGTTGCTTCTCTGAGATTCAGATACACCAAAAGACATCAGAAAGAGGCTTTTGCATGAACTTTACCACAAGTGAAGCCAACCAGTCTTCAGACCCAACCGGTTTCCAAGACCAAATTCCCAGCAGGCCAAAAGGCTGAACTACAGCTGCCTCTTAGTGTACAATCCATCAGCAATATACAAAAGTTAGAAGTATTAAATCTTCTCTTTTATTCTCAAATAACTGGTGTTGACTTGGTGATACCAGAAGGGAAAAAGTAGTACAGAATGCTGCAGCCCAATTGCTTAACAAAGAACATAAGCGGATGAAAATATGTATACTTTGAACCACACCAACTTCCACAACAAATTATTTGTCAGAGTTTGGCAATTCCTTTTTTAGGCTTAGGACCCAGCTATTTAAAACACTATATCCTTACAGGATACCAGTATTTCAAGAGCTTAGATTAGCAAGCTCCTTGAATCTCAGAGTATTTGAAGAAATTTTTGATAGAAGTTAGACCATGCAATCAAGCACAAAATGTATCACCATCCTACTCCCAAGCAGCTTCCTCCTCCACCATGTGGTTTCAAAGAAAAATATTGTAAAATCCTTACCTGAAACACCTTTTCCAAAGACAGAAAAAATGCTACATTGACTGCTTTCAAAAGCTCGTGTTCCTTATATACAGAACTGAAGGCATTGTGACAGTTCTCAGGCAAGCTTATAAACTAGGCCAAGTTAGAGTTACTACAGCTCTTTTTCAAAGTCTTATTAGTTCCCACCAATAATAGAATCTTCATTATTTAATTATCAGAGCAATTTGAAAAAAAGAGCACTCCAGTCAAAGGTCTCACAATACTTGTCTAACTCTAGCTGTGTTTTGAAGAAGTTTGACTTGGATTCTGATTGAAATTTTAACTATTCCTCTCCCTTCCATGTCGCATTTACAAAGAGTTCTGAAGGTTCTATTTTAAACATTAATAACAAGCCTCATTGCTTAAGTATGTGCCAAAATAGTACAGCTTCCCCCAGTCCCATGCAAACATCTGAACAAGAGCAGAAGGAAATGTCACATGTTCTGTTATCTTTATTGCAATACACAATCATTTCTTTTAACTCAGCTCATTTTCAAATGCTTTCGGGAACATTTGCAAGTGCTGCAAATCAAGTCAGCAGAAACAGGAAGGATTCACAATACATGTCAGCAGGTTTTGAGCACAGTGGGCATTTCAAAGGCTACTTGCTTTCCCTGAAAATTTTATTAGTTATGCTAAGAAAGAAATTATTAACAGCTGATTAATAATGAGTACTACTAAGAAATAACTACTATTTCCAAATTCCTGTGTATCACCTCCCTATCATTTCAACACAGAAGTTTTAGTTTTCATTGTTCATACATATCTTTCACACAGCCCTCTAAAAAGAAAGCAAGAAAGTTTTGAAAGGCCCTTTGGTTCTCAGGCAGCAGCTTCCAGCTCTAGTTTGGAACATAAATTAAAAAACAGCATCTGCTTCTCAATCTAACTCAGTGTACTTAAAAGTCAGTGTACTACACTGTTACTGAGCCTGCTACCAGTGAGAGGGGCCAGGAAAGCAGTTTAGTCCTTGGGATGTTCACTGGGGGTAGATAAGGAAGCCTGACAATTCTAATCTCAGCTTTCACATGACTGATTGCTACCTTAAAATCTTAGCTTTTAAAACCACAGTAATGGCTTTTGCAAAACAGAATGGACAACAGTGTTTCTTTGCTTCCTTCCTACACTGACCTCTGTTCATGCAGCTGGCAGCAGTCCAGGGATATACTGTATCAGAAGGCCACTACTAGCTTAGAGGCTAAGAAAACTGAATTTGATTTTTATGAATGTAGCTACACTTTGAAACAAGTTCTGTATTTTAGTAGGAGTGACAGTCCAAGCCCTCTACATCAAACACTGAATATTTGTGCCAAACAACCCATACAAGTCCATAATCTAGTATTTATTTAACATACTACTAGCACCAGAACAAAGATAAGCCCTACACCTCAGGTTATATCTGGAGCCTGATTTTACTTCCAACAATTCAGGTTGTCATTCAAGACACCTCATGATTTTACTGTGCGATAGGCTTCACACGTGATCAGAAGATAAGAGTGACTAAGCAGGCCCATCTTATATATAAAGCCCGCGCTTTCACAGACTGCCAGGAAAGCAATTTGCTGAATTTACTGTTACACAGTTTCAGTTTAAAACAGGTATTCAGAGCGTTATTGTAACTTCCTCCAAAGGGTTACTGTGTATTTTGGGAAAATAGAGAAGATTTCCTCAAATATGGAAAGCCAAGTCAGCAGAAGGAAAACAAAACAAAACAAACAAAAAAAAGCCCCACCAGATATTAACACCTGACAATTGGGGCACTTCTGCATACAAGCAGAGAACAAAGTTCCTCTGATTATGAAAACAGCTTGTAGATTTTTGGGCAGCTTCACTAATACACAAATTCTGGTTTGAGAGATCAAAGTGATACAACAATTTAATATAGCAGTTGTTGTTTTTTTTCTCACTCCCAAAGCAGCTATTGCTCTGACACTGAGAATTCCAGTTTGGTTCAATCATGAGAGCAAAATCAGCTCACAGCCTGAACATGTAAAACAAAAGGAACAGCAACTCTGCACACTTTACTCCTACAATTTTGCCTTTATCACACTGGTGTAGTTTCTCTCTACTACATTCTTCTTATCTCAGTTAATGCAGAAGCAACCGTCAAGGACACAGTGACCTCAGCAATGGAGCTTCCTCATGCTTAGACAGAGACATGGTCAGCTTAAGTACACAGATTCTAAATTCCTGCTGACCTTGGTGCACAAAAGCTGGGTCAGAACCCAAAGCCATAGCACAAATTCCATCAGGTTAAGGAAAGTATTGCTTGTCCAGAGATGGGAAACCTCATTCCAGAGTGTTAAATACGAGGGTATTTTTAACACCAAGCTACCCAAACATTAGGCAGGTATCAGGCTTGACAGCCACTTGCATGCTAGAACAAAAGTAGAAATATTGAGGCTCTGTCTGCAACAGTGTAAGAATACACCCTGCAAGTTACATGGGATGGGCCTCCAGATACTGCCACAGTGTTTGCTGAAGCATACAAAGGCCCAGAGGTACACCAGGCTCCTGCACCAGTGTCAAGCAAGAACTTCTCTGTCAAGAAGTCTTGTTTCTTGGACCTTTCCCTGATTACAGCCATTCAGCCAGTTCAAAAGCTGCATCTTTGGCCAGGTAGAGCCAATAATTCATGGCACCAGTATTTACCCCAGTTATATAGCAAGGTACTTCATCTTAAGTTCACAATCACACATTTGTCTTAATCCAAACTATTTAAATACATTTTAATGTCAGAGCTACGTGAAGAGAAACTAGGCTGAGTAATCGCCACTTAAAGCAAAAATAAAATGCATATGAAGTTCTCTTAATTTTTATATAGCCCTTCTTCAAGGAAGAACCACACAACATGAACTCCATGGGGAGTTTCTGCTGCAGAAAGATAACACAGCTATCAGCTCCTCACACTCTCAAGGCCTCAAGCAGTTACTCAAAAATTTGTCTAAACATAAATGTCACAATTTGGAAAAAGTTACGGTTTTGCTCAGGCTTCATCAAGTTACTGTCTTCAGGTAATTAAAGTTTTCCAGCCCAATCCATACAGATTTAGTAATAAACCACAGTGCAGCTCAGCTACAAGAAGGTTTAGCCACCTTCCACTTAAGCTCCTGAATGAGCATGTACTGACCTTTTATTCAAAACTATTTAAATAGTTCTTAAAGGATGCTACACAAGGTATGCAGGCTAAAGTTATGACACTACTTTGCTGAAAGCACCTCTATTCTCTGATCACACCTGATTTATGGTTCTACATAGCCAGAGATTCCTATGAGGATTCTCCCCTGCTTCACAACTAAGCACAGAAGAGTTAAGTGTTCATGTACTTTTAGCTATTTTTCTAAGAGAAAAAATGTAAACACAGAGGCATGTGATAACTTATAATTTAGAAGAATTTCTTGAGTACCTTGCACTGTGGTTAACTTTTCCTTCTAAGCTGTTGAAGATACCCAGGGTTCTGAAGGTCTTCATACACCTTTAAGAGACTTACCACTTAAAATGTAGCCACAGATCACACAAAGTTCAGGAAAGTTATTTGTTAATGCATTGAGTATTCCAAACAGATATGCAAGTCTAAGCCAGGGTAGCCAACTAAGGTAAATGAATTTACTACAAATCCAGCAGTTTCTGAAGGCACATATATGACCTCCACGTTGCAATGCCTTATCTAACTATACACACTGCCCCATAAACTATTTAAACAGAACTTGCCACAGCCACTGTTATAACTCCCTTTAAAAACATCCCAACTGCCCCTCAGAATCTTTAAACTTTGAAATCACACAGACAACCTGAATACAGCTAACAGCATGAGCCTTACCTTGTGTTGTTTAAAAATTGCTGCCTCTCTGAATGAGTTACTGCATATCCTTTCTTATTAATTATTTGTAGTGCTGTTGCTTGTGGTCAAGGTGTACAGCTTGAGCAACTACACATTTCAATCTTAATTCTGCTAGAATACAGCCTAACCCATTACTTCCATAAAGGGCTTAGGGCTGAAGAGGGGGGAAGGAAGAAGAGTTTACAGAGATGCTGTTTTACTGGAAATAATCATGTCCACTCGTGTTCCTTCAAACTACCACAGACTCACAGCCTTCTGGAAGCAAACAGGCTGAGTAGTCACGTGGTTAGGAAGCCAAGTATTAGAAACAGTTTGTGAACAGTAGCCCAATTCTTTGATAGAGCAGGGAGTTTGCTTCTGTCATGGCCAAAAATCACAGGACTGTCAGAAGGTTCTATAATTAAGAGAACATTCTCAACAGTTATCCTAACAGATTGCTCTAGCATTTTGCTTGAGTCAGCAGTTGACAACAAAACCCCATAAAAGAACGTCATATGGAAATAAATATAGTGTAGTATGATCAAGTCACTTACCTTTAAATTTTGACCGAATGTTTGCTAGTTCTTTATTTATTCTCTTTATCTCCGCCTCTTTACTTTTGCCTGAAATGAAAAAAATACATATCAGGACACAGTGCTTTGGACATCCTTCTGCCACCCAAAGCATCTTTTCACCCAAACAGAAACATACATTTGTGAACATGCAAACATCAGGAGGAGTTATTACTCATTAACATCATTTTAATGATGTTACAGGTCATCATTATTCTCCATTTCCATCACTGGAACTAAAGGCAAACAGAGGTAACTTAAGCATCACTTTATACAGGAATTTGAGAAGCTCTAAGGACCTCCCTGTTTCAAGAAGCTTTGCAGACTTTAGGCAGTGTCACTTGCATATAACCTGAGATGCCACTGCTACTGACTTTCACAAATGCTTCAGTTTTTCTGTTCCTGAAACTGCCCAGAGAAAAGTGAATTTTACTTCCTATGCGATTACTAAGCTGACAGTGCTTTGAAGGAGTGAGTCTCCTAAGCACAATGTTATATATAATATATTTCATGTTATTCCTCACCTTAAGGAAAAGGCAATTTATTGTTTCTCTGTTGAATGGTCATTCAGTTCAACAGCTTTAAAAACATTCTTAGCAGACTGAAGAGGAAACACACAAGGAAACTTACAAGGAGTCCAAAGACTCAAGACCTCACACAGTTCAGATACAAGTTCAGACTTTCAGTGTACCTCATGAAAGCCATGAAAAACAGAAATATTTAAAATTCACACTTTATTAGATGACTTGGCAATCTTACACTTCTCAGCACCATCAGTATTTCATATCAACTTTTGCTTCCAAGAACAGGTATTGGGATTTCTAGTACCAATTCGAGATACATAAAGAAGCAGCTGCAGTTTAAATTCCGATAATGCAAACTTATTCAAGTAATATTTGCATTGTCCAAACCGAAACAGCTTATTACTCTTTAGCATTTTAGTTTTTGGTGATTGAGATTCTACAGACATCTGGGTCCATTGTCTCCTACATGAGTAGGAGCAAAGAAGGGTAAAACTAGAGCTAGGCAGCTCTAGCATTGTGATCAGCTGCCTGTCATTTGAGGGAAGCAAGTGAAGTACATTTCAGCAATGCAGAACAGGCCTGCCTGTTAATTCAGACCTGTACCTACTCAAACTTTCAACAAGTCTAAAACTTTTGTCCATTCTCCAAACATTTCAAGCAGTTTCAAGTGTTCCAAACATCAACTAGCAGCAGAAAACGACAGCTTCTTTCCCTCTTAATCACATATATTTGCTACAAGGTTATGAGTAAAAGTCTCCTAGCCCTGGTTCAAAATGGTCCAACGTTATGAGTCGTGGGGATCTCATGCCCTGCATTCACAGCACACATTGCCCCACATCACTGGGATCACAGCTACAGCCATCAATGTGCAACTAGGGGATGTGACAAGGCTTGAAGAGAAGATCATGACCAGCATTCCAAAGGACCTCCAATCTCACCCCTTTCTTCAATAGAAACATCTCACAGTATTTAAATACCCCACTACATTTGCGTGTCCAAAAGCCTGTGTCACCTTATGACTGTTAATCCTACCTTTACTATTCCTTTGGGGATCTTACAGCAGGCCCAATAAAAGGTGACTGAGTAACTCAAGGAGACAAGTGCCTTAGGATAGTTTAAGAGCTAAGTAAAAGGGAATCCCTTGCTAAGTACAAATGAAATTAGATTTTGCAATTTCTTGACTTAGACTTAAAAAAAGAAACTGAAGTTTACCACATCTGAAATCAACTCTTGCATAAGATGCAAAGAACGGGGTTATATTAATCTGCCTCTAACAATGGCCACAAGAGAACAGACACAGAGCAGCCACAGCACACTGTACAAATGGAAATGTTAGGCCCAAAACAGAAGCAACTACTTCAGCTTGCCTTGTCCTTTTAATAAAACACCTACAGACCCCACCTATTTGTTTAAAAAGGAATTTTTCCATTCCACAACAGTGTTTTGTAAGGGCCACTGCTCAAAAGACTGAAGTGCAGGGTTCCTTGGCAGGCACTCCACAGGGCAAAAAACAACCCACAACTTCAGAGCTCAATAATTTACAATGACTGTTCTGAAACAAATTGTAGTTGCTCTGTATGTACCTTGATTTCCATATAAAGCAGAAGATAATGTCCACAGTTTTAATCTGACCTAGAAATTCCAATTAACTTCTAGAATGACAAAGCTAGAGAACACAGTGTAGTTTATAAAGATGCATCTGTTGGAATCACAGTTTAACCACTGTTCACTAATACATATCATGCAACACAGCGAGTTTTGTTCTAATTTAATTTGTCAAGCTAAAAAAAGCTGGTCTTAAAGTACTAACACTATTTATTGTGTAAATGAGCAGCAAGTTGTACCATCTAAGATCTGACGTGTCTTCCTTTATAGATTTTAGATTTGTCTTAATTGGATTATTTGTCCTGTGCACACAGCAGAGATACTCAAGTGTTTGCTTCTAGGGCACTTGCCAGCATTAGGAGTTCATTACTAGACTGAAGCAAGTTGTGTGCCCCAGGGTCCACACTCTGAGAACAGGAGCCCCGGTAACTTACCCCAAAAGGGTGCAAATGTTCATGGAAATAAACAACACTCCAATTTCGTAAGCTATTTCTTTTTAAAGACTTGCATCTGCTTCTAATGAAAAATTTAATCTCCTAAAGCTATTAGTTTATTTTCCATTTTACCACGGGAAGAGCACATCTCTAAGACATAACCACAGAGTCTGGAGATTTTGTACTTAATTTACATTAACAGGGCAGAGAATATAGATCTCAGTCTGGGACATTGCTAGCCTGAGTAGGATATTTAGTTTTTAAATTTAGAAACTAGGTCTCTGCTCTGTATCTTTAACCTATGCTTGTAAGGAAAGTGAATTGCAGTATTTACTTTGAATTATTAGCAATTTTTTCTCTAACCTCAGCAAGTGTGGCAATAATTAACAATTTTAAAAATGGAGTGAGGAAAGGGAAACAGTACTACATATCAGCCAGCTTTTCTTATACCAAGATGATATTAAGGCCATCTTTTACTTTTTCAAAGCCACCAAAACCTCCTGGCAAACCTGTCAAGCAGCATTACTTACCTGCTACACTCATAGATTACCAGTTACTGCTAGAAATTGGGTTCTTTGTGTCCTAAGCAAGCAACAGAGCATTAAGCAAAGCCTGACTAAAATACTTCAAGAATTTGTGAAGTCAGCACCTTTGGTAGAAAGTCTGCAGGCTCAGCAACACAAACACAGAAATCCCACCCATCCCCATGCACACAGCTGTAGCAGGGAGATGACAGGAACACCCAGAGTCACATCTGAAGATTTATTATCTTCAATTTTAAATCTTGCTTAGCATATGAACAAAAGCCTTTTTCAAATAATTCCTTCAGGCTGTTCTATTTTGAAGGCAGTATAGGATGTCATCCATTCTGTAACATAAACAGTATAGCAATTAACAGGTGATAAAAAGTTTAACTCCATATATTGGAGATCACATTGAACAATTAAGTTTTCACCTTATTACTAATTACAGTCTATGCAAGCCTGCAATTGTAGTTTTAAAGAACAGCACCAGCACACCAAGTGTTAAATGTCACTGAGGGCAACCACACAATGCTGAGGACAACTCACAAGTTAAAACCAGGCTGAAGTATCTGACTTCAAATTTCCTCAACTCCAGAAGTTTGATTGTATGGTAACCTTATTCAAACATGATTAATTGCTTATACCAGAGGGTGACAAAGCAAAACAAAATCTTACAGTGGAAGGCAGTTTCCATTGTAAAGGACAAAAGAAAATAGAAGTATCATAAACCATGGATCAAGTTCTAGCTAGATCTTCTGTCCTAATAAGTGTGGAAAAGTAGTGTTAAAAAGTGTTTGATTAACTGAGAAGCTTTCATCACATTACTCTGACTTGCCAACACTCACTGAATAATTTCTATATGCATATTTTATTTTTACTATCACTAGAAGGACTCAAATAGTCTTTAGGACAGTACAAAGGAAGATGATGATAGCTGAAGGAGTGCTATGCTGCAGGAATAAAGGCCTACATTTCAGAGCTAACAAAGGCAATTGCTCTGCCACACTTTCAGCTCCCAGTCTCATGACATTATCAGAGCTGTATACCAACAAAATGTTCTGTAACCACACCATTCAGCTTGGAGAGGCTTTAATAAAGGTCATGTCATGTATACAGACTGCTGAGTAGGACAGTATTGAACCCATAGCACAAGAAGATTATGTTCCATATGAGTTCAGGCCATATCCCTCCCACTTTCACTTATTCAGACTTTTACCATTTTAACACACTATCATTAAATATCTGTAATAAGTTGTTAAAAGAGGTGGGTGCAAGTCAGTAAGCTTCGAGTTGCTGTTTTGCTGCAAAGACAGGTAGTGTTAGTAGCCTTCCAGCCCTAGTGTAAGAATGCTGCTCATCTTCTCCAAGATGAGTACTGAGCACACAGGTACCCAGCCACAACACAGTCCAAGGTGCTTATGGGTGATTAGTTCACACTTGGCAGTTTGTCAGGCTTCAGACTCCATCATGCTGCCTACTGCCTTCATTAGACAAGGCAAATTTAGTCTGCAGACAGTATTATCTTTAATTACCGTCTTGTTTAACAAAGATAGAGTAGGGAACATCGTAAGTCACGCAGCTCATCAAAGAACCAACTACTATTCTTGTATTTCCCAAAAATCCAGGCTACAGTCAGCACTTCATACACCTCCATTCCTCTGTTTGGAGCTCTGCATTACAACCTAAAGAATGAGCAATGTTACAGGAAAGGGGTTTGTTGACTCCATTCATTTGAAAAGAACCCCTGACATATCTTAATAGTAACCTGACAGCAGGGTTGCAAGGTTAAGTAAGTGCTTCAAGGTTAGAATTAGTGGGTTGCTTTGGCTCACTCAGACAGTGACCTGCTCCATCAGGATTAACTTGTTGCTATACTAACTGCAGATGGTTTAAGGCAAGTTTGAGGCACACAACCCACCTGTGCTAACTGGAACTGCTACTAGTTCTTAACTTTCATACAAACCACTTGATAGATTTCTGACTAAACCTACACATTTATTTCACAAAGGAACAGAGAAGCATTTTTTCTATCAGCAGCTAAACCGAGCAGAGTAGATTTCTGCAGGCAAGGCCTTGAGATACAGGCGTACTGTCAATGTTTAAAGCAACAAATAAATAAATCACTTCATAAAAGTTTAGATGTTCCCGGTACACATCTGGTTCCATTCTGTTTAAGGCTAACAATCAGTGTAATTGACCTCAGCCAACAATTAATTTTCAATTTATGTACAGGTGAGAACTGCTACACTGTGTTACATCTTAGCCTTACCTGCCTGCCCTGTGGCCATCTGACAATTTATGACTACAGATGCACCACTGCTGGCATGAACTATAAAGCAGAGGATAGGAGACTCTGTTAGCACAAGGAAAAAGCCTGCCACAAATCTGCCATTCTTCTTGAAGGCCAGTAGTAGTGTAAGTGCTTTTTTTGTGGCACTATGATACATCTAATATAACATGAACTCTTCACATTCAATTATCAAACAGGCCTTGAAGAGAGTGGACAAGACTACTTTTCTATTTAGAAGAGAGAATACAAATACTACCAAGGTTAACAGCAGGAACTTCTCTGAATTCCTTAATGGCTCAGAACACTTACTTGGGAAGAGCACAGTTTTTTTAAAGGTGATGTTACACATCTCCCCTGAGAGCTGAGAGTCACTGTTTTCCAAACATAAGAATGTTTCTGGTTATGTTTTCCTTAGCCTCTACATAAGGAGCATCCAAGCTAATTGGCCACTTCAGTGGGAGAGACAGCACAGCCAAACTGCTACACAGCTTCCCTTCAGCAAAACATTTATAGTTTGAGAGTCAGTTTGATTCAAGGCTATGCTTCTTAAGAGACAGCTACAGACAGTTCCTAAACACTGCTCTCATCCTGGCATACACATTCCGGCTACTGCCTTGTATTGCTGCAGGTCAGTTTGGGGCCAAACAGCCAAAAGCAAGATGAGTTTATCCAAAGGCAAAGTCATGCCAGCTTTGCCACAAGTGATAGTGCCAGCAGAAGGCACCAGGTAGAGAGCAAGTTCACCCATTCACTGCCTAAACACACTTTAGTTGGCATAAAGCAATCAAATGACCCACTTGCCTTTTCTATTGCTAAAACAGCCTGTAAACATGATCCAAAGACTACACTACATTCTTGAACCCTGCTGTCAGGGAACAGAGAAAGAAACTGGTTGAAAGACAGGGAAAATCAAAACAAACACTAGTGTCTCTGCTGTAAAAATGGTAGATATAGAGGAAAATATGCATGTACAGAGAATCAGTGCCTCCATTATTGCCTTTGTTAAAGGGCTTTTATAGTACTTATAATACTTGCTCATATCAGTAAATTAAACCCTTTACCTGTCAGCAGGACAGATACTCATGTTACAGCTCTAGAGGATAGATTAGCCATTTGCTATGCAGATCATGATCTTCATGAAGTAAAACACCAAATCCATCCTCCAGCTCTCCCTAATCTCTCAGCTGGCTCCTTAGCACAGCAGAGGGCAAAAGAAAGGCAGACAGGTTGCATAGCAATACATTAGAGTGGTCTGTTTGCCCATCCTCACATTGTCAGCCTGTCTACATAAATTCCTCCATTTAAAGGTTAAACTACCTAGGGTGCTACAACAGAGGTGCAAGCTCCAGCTCCACCTGACTGTGTCTGAAGGAGCTTGTTGATGCTATTGTTTACACACTCACTGCACAACTAATCCAAAGAGAGTACAATAAAATTCTGAACATCTTTACAGAATGTTAGTATGGCTTTGCTTTTGTTCACAAATCAACCTGTGTAAGGCTGCAGAACAAGAAACTTTTTGTTTATTGATGTGCTAACATCCTGTTATGAACAAAAACAGGAGTGCATGCTGTCCTTCCACAAGATTCGTTTGATCAGAGAAAGAAGTGCCTGTCTGCCATGTTAAAGATCATGAATGGTAGCTTAGGAGTGTTGTGTCTTGGGACATCCTGCTGTGATTAGATATCTAAAGACAGAGAGCAGTGACCTACTGATATTTTAGAACTTTGTAGAGTACATTTTCTAATATTCTGAACAGTAAGTGAACTACTATCCATAGAACTGACTTCTACCTCCACTGTGCCACTAGAGATTTGCCCCTGTAACAACACTTCTCAGGAAACAGCAGGGAGTCACAGGCTTTACCGTAATCCACTAATCCATTAACTCCTTGTTCTCATAAGAGGAGAGAAATAAGAGCACAAAAGCAGCTTTCCAATCCAGATGTAATAAATTGCAACAATTTAATATAAGTTTAATGATTTCAGATGCTTACCATGGCTATTTTTCTCTAATTAAACAACACAATTTAAGAGAAAATCTGAGAAGTAACCAGGTAAATAGCAACTAACTTGAGACCAGATCTTTCCCAAAAATAACTGAAAGCATACTGGAAGTTCCTATCCAAGTGACTTTGTGACTTACAGAACATCTATTTGGCAGTCCAGGTGGCAAAACAGCATTGGCTCATATCAAAAGAGAAGCTTTAAGCCAAGAAGATATGCAAACAGTAAGTGCAGGGTTAGGCTTGTATATAAAGCAGCTCTTCCTCCTTCCTTGACTGAGCAGCATCCAAGTAGTCATTTCCTTGAGCAGTCTTTCCACACTGTAGAGCTACACTCCCTTACACTCCCTTCAACAAGATAAGGCAGTATTTTCCCTGATTTACTACAAGTCACCATGGACTCTCTTCTACCTTAGCTCATGTTCAAAAGGAAGAACAGTGTGAGGCCTATCCTAGTTTAGTTATCACTTCTAAACTACTGTTTCAGGGATTTTAAAATACTTTTGAGCTCATTAATTAATGCAGATATGTAACAGTCTCTGCAACATTCCTTAATTTCCTCTTATCAGTCCTGATGGACAGTCTTTATCCAAAGGATTTCAAATTAAGCAGTCCAGAGTATCTAATGGAGAGGTTGGATGTCACATGAAAGATTCCAGCTCTTTACTATCCCTCCTCCATTACTCTCCCCTAAGCCAAACATGCACAGATTAAACAAGCGTAAAAAATAAACAAAAGAAGCAACAAAAATATCCCAGTCCCTCAGAGTTCTTTGAAATGAGGAGCAAGCCAAGACAGAGAAGCCATAGGAAGAACAGCAGTTTTGTTTTAGAGATCCTTCTCAGACTAATCTCATGCTAATTGTGTTTTCCTTAAAGCACTCTCCTGCAAATAGTAGCAAGTGATGCAAGACTTAGTGCTTATTATAGCGCCTTCTTAGGGCTGTTTTTTTCAGGCCAGAAACTGACCATATTAGATGCACTGCCACAGCCTTGCAAAAGCAATAGGAGAGCAAACCAAGATGCCTTGCCTTCCAATTTCTTATAAAAAAAGTCTCTGACTGCCTAGAGAAGTATTTTAACACTACTTTAGTACTACACACAATGCAAATGAGAACCCACACCTCAGAGGAGCAATGCAGTAACTTTAGCCTACGCAGTGAAAGCTTATTACTGCTATACAATAATTACTTACAGGTAACTAAACCAAGCTGTATGTGCTCAACTCACTCTATGTGAAGTCTGTTTCACTGGGTGGCTGTTCTTACAGAGAACAAATAACTCTACCCATATCCATTTAATGCATGTACATGCCCCTCCCACCTACACCTGCAATGCACTTCATCACCCACCATCCCTTCAAACAGCTGATCATATGATGAATTTAAAGAACCTACTTTTTTCAATCCCCACTTGCTGATGTGGAACCTGATGCATCAGTCCCAGTGCAGTGAAGCAAAGATACATTTTGGGAGGTTCACCTTCCGGACACTATCTCTTGTCTTCAATACAATGAAAATTTAATGCATTAAGTTCTATGAGAAGAGATAGACCTTTGTTTATTATATTTGTAGAATTTTATTTAAGGAAAAAATATGGCCTGATGAAAAAGAAACAGTTACTTGGAAGAAAAGATACAAAGAAACACTTGGAGAACAAACTAAGGAATCCTTCCTCCATCTGTCCAACTTCTGTGGCAAAACTGAAAAGGTAAGACAGTTACCTAGCAAGGGAAATTAAATGTCTTGTCCTTCAAAACCTTGACAAAAGCAGTTTTTGCTCTGTGTAGACACATTTTTTTCATCAACTCAAGAGAAACTGACTTCCCAATTTTACTGTGGAGCAGGGGGTTACCAGTAATACACTTAATAGTGCAATAGAAACTATTTCTATATTAGAGCTTGCAAATGAAAGGAGAAAAGCAAGCTTTCCTGGTTTTCAAGGTGAACAGTAGATAGCACTGCTGCAGCAGAACAGGTTGACTGACAAATGACTTAAAAGTATTTCATTGTGAGATAAGCGTAAAGCTGTACTCAAAAACTGAAAACAAGACTCCTGAGGTTGTATTTATCAGCTAAAACAGCTGGGGAGTTTATAAAGCACCATCTTGCATAAGCCAAATTGTTTCAGAAGCTCTGCAGTACATACACAAGAAAAGACTTAAGATATTATTTAAGAATAAATATTTCTTGCAATGAGACCATATGCTTATAACACATGCAGATCCTGTTAGGCTTTAGTTCATGAGGCACATAATCCATGCAGTGACAAGGACTCCTCCTGACCTGAGCTCCTGAATTTGGATAGCACTTCACCAAACCACAGGGTACAGAGCTTTCAGCTCCACTCCGCCACAATCTTTTGTACAGCATAGCCACACCTAACTATTTTCTCAGTCACACCAACCAAGCACTAATTAACTGGGCTATCCCAATCAAGTACTGCAGTTTGGCTCTCAACCTGTAGTTTTCTTGTCTCTTCTCTGGCATCTATGAAAAATAAGCAAAAAAACTTACTTACTGTAGTAATTCATATATGCTACAAAACAATCCAAATGAGCAAGTCTCTAGAAAAGTCCATGCATCTACTGGCAATTGACAGACATCTGAAAGGGTTATTTTCTAAAAAATATTTTTATCTGCTATCTGCACTAGGACTTCCATATGCAAAATGCAGAGCCTACAATAAGAAGCCACCCTGAAACAAAATTCTGGAGAGCTATAAGGAACAGAAGGATAATTCATTTTCTTGTATTATCATATTTTGAAAATTCACTTGATCTTTGTATGAATAAAGAATATTTCATTTTGAAAGAAGATAATATGACAGTTTCACAGAGACTAGAGCAAAGCCAAAGTGCTAAGAAGCCTCTCTTAGCCTTGAAATATTTTACAACTGCTGCCACAGTAGTATGCCAACTGTTTTTGATGACAAAATCACAGACTTTTGAGAAATCAGTGTACTTTAAAATAGTCTGCTTTAAAAATTACATCTGACATAGAAGTATTTAAGACAAAAATCAAGAAGTTTAATAGATAAACCACACGCCAAAAATATGTCTGAACAACACAGAAGTGACAACCACCTTTTAAGTGTTAAAGACAGGCTGGTAGTGTGAGCTGCTTGTTCACAAACAGCTACAGTTGTAAACACTGAAAACTGCCATCAAGTAAGACTTCTGTGAAGCCTGTAGGAGAATGGTATAAAGATAGGCAAGACAGGCATCAGTCCCAAATCAGTAATATATCCAACCTGTACGAGAATCCTACATTATTTAGTGCTGCAGACATTGTAGATACAAATGTCCAAAAAAAAAAATCTTGATGTAAGGAGATCAAGCACTTCCAAAGGTAGCTAGACATAATTTACATAAGTTCCCCCCAGAAATTTAGATGACTTGAATTCTTTGAAATCCCATGCTGCGCAGCCACCTGAGCACAGTCAGCACACAACAACTACACTTTCATTTTCCAGCAAGATCTATAATGTAGAATCCTTATCTGTACAGAATCTTTCAGAATACCCCCCCCATACACACCATGTTTCACCATTACTCATAATCTGGAAAGGCTACTGGCAAACTAAAAGTGCCAGGCCTTTGTGGCAGTATTAAAAATAGATACAAGAGTCTGACAAAGCCAAAATTTGGATTGAAATTAAGAATGCCAGCAGAACTTTGCACGTCACTGCAACTATCAGATATTTAGTCCAAGGCTGGAAATAGAGGTCAAGAGCTGCACATGGTCTAGCTTCCCTCCCTTCTCTGAAAAGGAACACTTGCTTTCTTTGCTTAGTCAAAAGATGCTGTTCACCTTAACAGCTGCTTTTTGTTCTTGACAACATCTAGCTCCTCACTGAAGAGGCGAAGAGGGAGCTTTAGCCAAGAGCAGTACCTGCAAAGCCTAGAGTCTCCGGAGAGCACTTTTGTGAATACTCCAGGAAGTACTTTTGTGAATCTTAGTCTGTGTACACTAGCCCATGGTTAGCTGGCAGCACCCAGAGCTCCACTAAAGGAAAGGCTCAAATACCATTTACAGCTATTTGGAAGCTTCATAGACCACCTACTAGTGAGAATACCAGTTCTTGTGCAGCTGTTTAGAAGATGCTGCTACTTTTTTCATTATGAAGACAAGAAAGACACACAAGTAATCACAGCTCCCACACATCTGTCTGGACAGAGAAAAACACTTGAGATATACCACTGTTTGTTTAAAGAGTCAAAGCGTTAACATTTTATTTGTATCACCAGTAAGTTACATCTTTGTGTATCTTGCAGATAACTAGAGCATGAGAGGTTTGTTGTCCCATCTGGGCGAAAGGAGCTTCAGCTCTGTTCCCACACTGCCTCGTGGGGAAATAAGTACCTAATTTGTTATCTTCTAAACCTTACAGTTTGTTATTCCACATCCCTGAACACAGGTTACAAACATAAGAGCCCAAATGTTTCTCTTGTATTTACTTTTAGACAATTCCATTGAAAACAAGAGTGGACAGAGTTAACCAACTACAAAACATGAGACACTGATGAATCAAGTCATACTGCTTCTAGCCAAATCAATAAAAACAATGATTACAAAATCATTGTGAATTGTATTGGGTAGATACAACAGGAAGTCTTAACTACTATGACATCAAGTGAAACTATGTTACACACATAGCTTGCACAAAACACCAGGGCACTGGAAAATGCTCACTCAATAGCAAGGCCAACCAGACAAAGCACAAGAGCATTTGTGTAACCTTGAGCTGCTACACTACACATTCTATAAGCCATCTTCTACACACACCTGAGTAAAGTGTAAAGCAACCTAAGGACATGCAATTCTGTTTTGAAAGAGAAAAAACACCCCATTCAAACAGCTTCTGCTCTAAGGAAGATTAACACCCTTGAATTTTATATATAAAGTCCCTGTTCACATGTCTGGAAGTCCAAATCACCTGATTTTAAAGACACTGCATTTAAATGGTCTCATTTTACCAGTACAATTCTTAGCCAGGTTTTCGTATTAGAAGTCATCAATATGAAATCTTCCAAGCCAGCATGGTTAAATAATCCCATAGCAGGCCCAGTCAGAACAACATAATGTGCATTACCAAAATTCTCCAAATCTGTTTATATCTTTAAAGATGAGACCCTACTGCCATTCCTGCATCGCTTTTAAAATAGCCTCAAGTGATCTACGGAGACTCACAGGTAGACAAAATAGAGCTGTTTCATCACACCAACCACAGCGACCTTAGCCCTTCCCCAGGCAATTCCTGCCACATCATACACGTAGATCTCTAACTGGGATTAATATTAAACTATTGTATGCAATTCTCGAACAAAAAAGAAGACTGAGAACTGAAGTGTGCCCCTACATATACCCCTTCCTCCCACACCAAGCAGCACGAGATCTGTACTCCTCCTCTCCCGCTGCACACTCACAGACACGCTCTCCCCACTTCTCCTGGGGGGGCCCTTACTTGCACCCCACTCCATCCCGTTTTTAATTGCACTGATCCCAAGCGCTGATTTCCATCAAAGCAGAACCTTAAAGGCAATTTAAGCTAAGCCTAGGCACAGGCACTGAGGGCCCTGATCTCAGGCGCCTACAGAGGCCTGTTTTCCATCAGTGACGTGATGAACCGAGAGCCGCTCAGGGATCTGGAAGGAGCCCAGGGACGCCTCTCCCTGCCCCGGCGCACACCCACTCGCGCCCGGCACCGCTCGGCGCATCGCGAACAACGGCGGCACCGACCCCCGGCACCCCCTCCGCGGGGCGGCCACCGCGACACTCAGGGACGGGGGAGGGGGGTGACAGGGGTGGTGAGGGGGGAGGGAAACACCCCGACCCACCCACCCAAAACGCACAAACCCACGGGCGAAAGCTTTATGCTGCCCCCCCTCCCGGCCGCGCCGCCCCC
>VXBU01016690.1:50550-100926 GCA_013400315.1 Bombycilla garrulus
GCCCTGCGGCCCAAAAGGGCTGGCTGGCTGGCTGGAGGCCGAGCTCCAGGGATGCGCCGTGCCGCTCCTGAGACGCGATTTTCAGTCACCACCCGTGAGGGCAAACGGGCCCGGACCGAGGTGAGGAGCGGCACGGCGGCGGCAGGGCGGCGGCAGCTGCAGTGTCCGTGTCATTGCACGCTCCTTGCTCAGGAACAACCTAATCCCTTCCTCTCCTCGTGACCCTAATGGCCGAGAAGTCTGACGATTTTTGAAGGTGAAACACCGGGCTTCGCAGGCACCTCAGAGGATGTAACTTCTGAGGGAGAAGGAGAGAGACGGGCGGTCAAGATACTGGAAAATTTCACTTCATCACTAAGCTTTGAGCAGACTATTGATCTAGAATCCTATTTCTAAAATGTGCAGAGCAAGACTCACTGGTATATTCCGTAAGAACATGTTCTCCCACAGGGTGGACTGCAGGAGGCTGTGCCTTGGTCCTCCTCCTCAAAAGGGACCCCAAAGCAGTGCACGGGATGTACTGCACGTACCCTGCACAGTGGCTATGAGCACTGACAAGCCTGGAGGCTACAGTGTGCAGCTCCATCCTTGGGTACATCCCCCTTGTGAGCCTGCCATCGGCTGTGTAAGTGGCGCAGTAGCTCTGTGTTCATTGTAGAGACTCCCACTCCCTGATTCCCTGGGCACGCAGGCGTGCAAACCCAGGGCCACATGTTCCTCCTGATGGCTGTAAACATGCACAGTGACACAGTCCCACACTGCATCTGCTCCCGAAAATGAAAACATTTCAAGGTTAAACTGTCTTAAACATGCCAAGGAGATGGGACTGTGCAGAGCATTTAATGTCTTCAGCTGAAAATAGGTTCAAACGGTCTCAAAACTGGCCTAGACTGCCTAACCAAAAGTATTCTGGGGTTCTGGGGGCTTCAGTCATGATGCAAGGGATTAGTATGCTTAGTGGAGAATAACGACTTTTAGAATCATGGGGCTTAGGGCTACTGGCGATCAATCAGTTATTTCACCTCTATTTCAGCATACTTCAAGCCATTTCATTTCATCTGTGGTGGTTTTTGTTGTTTTTTGGTTTGGGTTTTTTTTTTGTTTTGGTTTTTTTTTTTTTTTTTTTTTTTTTTTTACCGCTAGTGAAGTGAGCCCAATATCTAGCCTTTAGCTACAGTTTATCTTTCAGAAAGGAACTCAGTCTTGCTCTGACACAATCAAATTCACTGTTGCCCTGGATAGTTTGCTCCCATGGTTATTTCTCCTTGTTTAGAGCTTGCATCTTGTTCAGATTCATCAAGCTCCAGTCCCTTTAATTTCGTGATACATTTTTCTCCCATAAAGATCTATGCAATACTCTGTTTGACAATGGCTGTACACCTCAGTTAGGTCACCTCTCAAGGGTCTATTCTGGGTGTTTTCAAGATACATTGTTACATGAGTGCTTTTTAGTTGTGCAGGTATCTATGAGAAAGGCAGGATGACAGCATGTGGCAGTCACACAATTATCCCTTTGTCCCTGGATCCATTTTGTAGACCAAGTGCAACTACAGGCAGTCGTGCACAATTAGCCTATTATTCAACTCAGATTATTTGTAGGCTTTCATGAAGGACACTCTCCTTTTTCACAGGTTTACAAATAGATTTTGATGTTGAATAATAATTTCCATGCACCTTTGAAGATGAAAACTTCCCATGTCACCAAATGAGGATTTTTCTGTGATCAGAAAAAAAAAATAAATCTTTTTTTGAGCTAGCCAAAATGTTGAGCTAACTTCTACTTTTAATAGCACAGTGACACCTAAAGGCTCAGTCTATCAGTCCTGTCTGGCTGTATTCCTGTCAATACTGCAAGTCATGCAGGTCTCCAACTGCCTTTTCAGCAGCGGCTTAAATACTATCAGCAGAATAGCTGTGGCAGTACCAAGCTGAGCATGAGCTGCAAATTCTGCTTGAGAACTGGGAAAAAATCCAAGTGGTTAACACATGTGGATGCCTCTAGTTTTGTAACTATGCAGCTAAATGTTTCATTTGAAGGGGCTCACTATGCAGTACACATACCCTGATTATTTTATGTCAACCTCCTCTGACTGGATCTTGAGACTTAACTATATTCACCTTGCTCCCTGTCTTTTTGCCTCAAAGTCTTGCGCAACCAGGACAAAAATGTGTAGGCATGTCTGTCCTTACTGCCTCATAACTTAGTAGTGCATTTCAGATGTCTTGGTAGGGACAAGGTAGCGATTTTATGTGAATAATAGGTAGCTAGAGGAAGGAGAGTCTGTAGTGGTCTCTAGATGCATCCTGGCTGAAAGAAACATTGTAATGTGAATTCAGCTGTTCCTCAGCAGAGAGCTTGCACCAGGCACAACCCTTTGCAAACACACCGAGTTGATAATTCTGTAAAATATTTTGGTTTGAGCCTAACATCTATAAAACACCAGGCTGCCTAAAAACAAACTTAAGTGGTTCTATCCATCCCAAGACATTATGATTATTTAATATATTTATAGTTACTGTAAAATCAGTATTAAAGGGGACATAGTACAGATAGTACCAAGAAATATTTTCCTATTACATAAAAATATTGGCATCACATTTGTTTGCCAACAAATCCACAATGTTTTTCCCCTCCTTCCCATTTTATATGGGAGTTACTTAAATTTTTTTTTTCAGTATTTCATTGCACTTTGGTAAAAGACTTTAATAATTGCAATAACCTTCATAAAAGTATTACCATTCATCTCAGTATTTTCAACTGGTGAGGATCCAGTTGTGAGAACTACAGAAAAGGAATTGTTCCTTTCCCTTGGTTACTTCTCTCACATTTGTCCCACCGGTTATTGTTTTCTTCTGCTCCTCATGATCATTCCAGCCATTACTGGAAGCAAAAAGAACTCATGAGTAAACAGAATTGGTGGCTCTACCATGCATTCACAACCATGTTTCTGTACTTGACATCTAACATGTATTATCCCTTAACAGAGAGCACAGTGCCTTCTGCCATGCCAGAGTATCAGATGTGCTGCTTTCAACACTAGAAAACACAAAGCTAGGATAACATTATCATAATGAAATTCAAAATTTACAGAAATTTGGGGTGGATCTGGGCATAGAAGACGATGCATCTGCTTCACTGACTAGACTTTTGTTCAAAGGAAAAATATTTCTCTTTTCAGTACTGAAGAATGCTCATGAAGATCTTCATCACACAAGAGGGAATGAAAGAAAAGGGTGGTTAGCAGAATCAGGCAACCTTGCAGTTCAGCTTCTAGGAGGCTGCACCAAACTGTAATCAAGGCAGAAAACAGGTCACAGGAAGGCTTCTGTTGGAAAGCACACTGCTAGGGTATGCTGGCCTTGCCACTACATCATGATATAACACATCCTTTTTTTATCAAGTCTTTTGATATGGTATTTAGTCCCTGCAAGCAATCTGTGAAATAACAGGGTTATAACAAAACTTCTCCTGCACTAAAAATAGCCATAGCACAAGCCATGCTGCATGTAAAACCATAAATTGTAGAAGGTCAAAACAGAAGAAAATAAAAAAACTCAATTAAAAACATAGTCTTTTATTTTAGAGCCTGTTAAAAGTCATTTGAGATTTGACCCCTCCTTTCTGCACACCCAGAGTCAGCAGTATTGCTTGCAGACTCTCCGCAGCCTTACCTATATGATCATTTTGCCTCCAGGTCAGCATGTGTATTTTAGCCCAAGCTCCTGATTTACCTACAGTATTTCTCAGAATCACAGAAACAATTTGTTTTGAAAAGACCTCGGAGATCATTGAGTCCAACCTGTGATCAATCACAATGTCAACTAGACCACGGCTCTAAGTTTTTCTTAGACACCTCCTGGGATGGTGACTCCACCGCCTACCTGGGCAGCCCTCCCACCATCTCATCACCTTCTGTGTAGGAATTCCTCCTACTGTCCAACCTGAACTTCCCTTGGCATAGTTTAAGGCCATTTCCTCTTGAGTTGCTGGTGGCCTGTGAGAAGAGGCTAAACCAAACCTGGCTAAGCTTATTTTTGGGCAATTGCAGTGAGCAATAAAGTCGCCCCTGAACCTCCTCTTCTCCAGACACGATTTGAAGCTGTATCAATTTGCTTGGGCTAAAGCAAGAGGCTCTTTATGGGAATTTAGCATGACACCATGATTAGCATTTCCTTTCTTTAGCTACCGATGAGCCCCAAAGCATCGCGCCGCGGGTCGGGTAGGGTCTGGCAGGTCGGGCCAGCCCAGCGGCGGCTGTCAGTGGGGCCCGGCCGGGATGTGCCCCCGGCGGGCCGGTCCAGAGCGCCGCGGAGCCGCCGCCGCTGCCCCTCCGCCCCCGNGGTGACGCGGCAGCTGGGGTAAGCCGGGGCTGTCCCGCCGGCTCCGGGCTCGGCGGAGGCCGCGGCGGCGCTGGCGCCGAGGCGCTGATGCCGTAGCAGGCGTGCGGGCTCCCTGGCCAGCTTTGGTATCTCCGGAGTCGGGCGAGGGTAGGAGGGAATTCTGAACGTCAAAGTGGAACGCTTTGCGAGAGGGGAGGGTTTAATGTTTACACAGGTTAGAAACGGATTTATTCTCATTCTTCACTCCCCAGTATGTCTTTTATTTCTTTCGTTTAAAAACGCATCAGCAGTTTGCTTCCCGTTCTTCCTTTACTAAGTGATGCGGGCTCTTTCTGCAAATGTAGTTAGAATCTCGTTTCTTCTTTATAAATAAACTATAAACATTAACTCAGTATTGTGTATCATCATTTAGTTTCTTTGCTTGCTTATTTTGCAGCCTAAATCTGTGTTAGCTTTACTCGCTTTTAAAAATGAAGATAAACTTAAAACAGCTGACCAAAAGTATGTTACCTCACGTGAGGCTGGGGTTAAGCAACATTTGTGACCTGGCTAAGAGAGAAACCTGGGCTTCAGATCAGTGTGTCAAATGATGTTTTAAGTTTTAAATTGTCCTTAGTATTAGTTGGACGAGGACATAGACAGAGGCAGTCTTCAATTCTGTTTGCATTTTGCAGTGATAGAAGAGATAAAAAATGGCAGAGTTCATAGAAGAAAAGTTTGATGAGGATTTAGTTTTGTAAAGCTTGCAAAATACATGCTTATATTTTCCATAAAGAGCATTTAAAGTTGACCAATTCATCTTCTGTGTTACAGTGATGCCATCTACTAAATTTTCATTGATGTTGTTAAAGAACAAACTATTAAAATAAGTGTCCAACCAAGAGTTGGTACTAGACTGTCAGTAGCAGAAACCAATTTGCCACAGGCTAAGTGCTTTCCATAATTCTAGGAGTGGATGTTGACTTAACAATAATTGACAGGTGGATAGGATCCTGTCAAGGAAATGAGCGCATTTTGATGTTCAAAATTAGAGTTCAGTGATGGGGTTTTAAGTGTTTGTTCTTCAGCTGTTAATGTTATCTTCTTTCCAGGGACATGGATGCTGTTGCTAATTGTTTCTGAAAGTGAAATCAAACACCTCCAAATCGATAAATAAGAGCTTCTGGGAGAATTGATATCCTGTCCAAATAGTTAAGACTTGTATTGATTGTTCAGGCTCTCAATTGTTCCTCTCGCTAATAGTTTATAGATCTTACCAACCTAGATGGAACATAGGAGATACTATCAAAAGTGACCTGCTTTGTCTCATTTTTTAGAATGTGGAAAACAAGGGGGTTACCAGTGACCTTGAAGTCAAAGTAGAAGCATAAGACTTTAATTTTTCATAATAGTGAATTTCAAGCAGTATAGCAATTTAGCATTTACCACACTCTCTGGATCCAAGAAGTATTAGAAGAGAAGGCTTTCTGTTTTTATTTTGCAGTTTATAAAAGATTTTACTAAAATCTTAAAAGCATTTTCTACAGGAGGTTTTTGATATTCTTTGGTGATAATGGCATTGTTTTTTTCAAGCACTTCTGTCATCATCCTTATACTTTGTTGCCTAATCACATATTCCTCTCTTTTCCCGCAGAATCCCTAAATCCTACAATACATACCTCTGGTTTTTAAAATCTCGCTGCTAAACCAGACGCATTCAAATACTGGTGAGTTTGTTGGGTTGTTGATTTCATGTCTGTTTCACTGAGTATATTTCCATTGAAGCTTTAAGGTTCCTTCTGCCACAGTAATCAGAGGCTCAGTCTCATGTTGTGGGATCCCTCACTTGATGTTTTGAAACAAATTACTCAAACTTTGAGCAGCACTTGTTATTAGTGCCAATAGAACAAGTCTTGTAAATATGATTTGTAGAAATGAGCTTCAAAGGTCTTCAAAGTGAGTGGTAGAGTAATACAGAAAGCAAGATAGTTTTTTAAGTTCAACAAAAATTCAGAATATTGAAAAGAACCTATTTTCTTCTCCATCAGGCTCTCGTGTTTATGAGAAGCAGCTTGATTAAGATCCCCAGTGCCAAACATTTATTCTCTATTTTCTTCTTAGTCACTACTGGGAGCTAGGCTGGGAAACCAGTGTGACTTTTAAGTGGGGAGAGATTGGAAAACAAACTCTGGCTGTATTTGATTTTTTTTTTAAGTCTTCCTACTGATACAAGGTGAGATAGATGAACACACAACAGACTTATTGTCTACTAATTTTCAGTTCCTTTATCTGGAGCTAGGACAAACTGTCAAAGTTATTCTTCTAGACAAAGAAGGACATGCCCCCCCTGCTTTTTTTTTTTCCTTCGAATTCTATATCAGTGACTTGGTAAGGAATTGAAAGCAAAGGTCTCTCCTGTTACAGTAAAGGCACATAGCCGTAAGACTATAACTATATAATTCTTTATATCTGTTAATTAATTTATGACACACTGACCTGGCTAGGTAGGAGCAGAAACAAATGTTATCTCTTAATTGCTGCAGGAAAGGTAAGGTGGTACAATAATTGTTCTGTGCAGCAGACATTTTTCTCCGTTTCAGCTGTAAACTGTTGTACTTCTTTAGGGAGATTCTCTAGAAAGGAAGTTGCAAGGGTCCATCATCTACTTAATCTGTGATACAACTATTAAAACAAAGGGCAAAAAGAGATGTTTGGGACTGGAAATAATCTCTTTAAATCCTCTGCTTTTGTTGCCAGGGCAAAAGCACTTATAAAACAGTGGTGCCTTAATAAGTCTGATTCTAAATGGGAGAAGATAAGAAAATTTCTTGATGTTTTTAGACAGGAAAACTGAATCAAGCTGTTAAATTCCTCTGTTCACAGAGATTTGAAACCTTATGTTTTCAGGAGAAGAGAAACTTGACATGGGGAAAACCACCATGAGGCTTCTCTGTGCTTTACTTTCTCTTGCCATGATATGCTGGATAGCTGAAGGTACCCTGTCAAAAACAGATGCAAAGAAAGGTGCTACAAAAAAACTGGAGGAAAAGGTAAGGGAAATAACTGGGATTATTGTCCTATCTAACATGTGCGGTGGATTAATTGAACTTTGGTAAATGGCCTCTACCTCTGTTAAAACAATGTTAATGTGTTTCTGCTGAAGCTTATACTCACAGATAAATCTTGTAACTGTCCTTTCCTTCAGCTTTTCTGTGTGTCACAAATGGTTCACTTCTTGAAACATATGGTGTAGACTTCTGGAGCTTTGAATATGCAAGTTGCAGAAGCAGGAAGTTTTTGGCCCTCAGGCAACACACTTCCATCCCTTTGGAAACCAGGGTGGGGAAGAGTAGTTTGGGCCAAGAGCTCTAGGTCATTTGTTGGTGGAATGGAGCCTTGCCAATGGGAAGGCTGTATTGTGATGAAAGAGTTTGAAGAGCCTTCTAACCAGTAGTTCTTTTTTTTTGGCAGAAATGATTCAGAGTCCCACAATGATCAGAGCAAGCAGAGCCAGCATGCTGAAGTCTCTCTTCACTTGCTGTGCATGCTATTGTTTCCTGTCATTATGCATATACTTCTGTCACTGTTTGTATTACTTGCTCAGCATCTACCAGAAAACAAATCTCATTTGCAGGTAGTGAGGGTAAAATAAGGTGTTAAGGCAGACCGTATCCTAAATTCCTTACAATGAACCAATAGATGGCTTCTGCGTACTCACCATGCACATCTTATTAGATGTTCTTATTCTGTTTTATATGCTGGGTCAGTTGAAGCATCTTCCCTAAAGAAGAGTGTTTAAAATCTTCAGTAACCAAAAGGCAGCATAATCAGACTAAAATATATCCAGTTTAAAAGCTGTCTTCAAATTCTTGGTTAAGAACTCCTCACCCCTTTTTATTATTTTTGGGGTAACATGACAGGATTGATTAGAAAACAGAGCACCATCAGCTGTCATAAATTATGTTCTTTACTCTTACTCTTGGGTTTTGGTTTTTGTTTTTGTTTATATGCTTTTTACCTTCCCAACAAAGTAAGTTTACTGATGATGACAAATAGTTTCTGAGGACTTGTGTGTTTCAGTTCTAAATCAAAGTGCTCTGCATCATTTAAAAGGAGTGCTCAGAGTTTAATGAAGTGATCTATTTTGTTGTTGTTTTTAAAGTCTGTTGCCATTGAAAGTGGCTGTTTCATATAACTGGTTCTAATAACTGTCTTCTCTCCACAGAAGCTGCATTCTGATAAAAATGTTCAGGACCGGGGATTGGTAGTTGTGGATCCAAAAGCAAAGGATATTATATTGGAACATAAAAGTTACTGCTCCAAGAAGATGAGGGCACGACATTTCTCAGGAGATGTTCTGGGATACATTACTCCTGTAAGTTGATACAATGAATAAAATTTGTGCTTTGAATGAATATGAAGCAGACTGTGCTAACCTGCAAGTTTGCATCCCTGCTTTGAAAGTATTTTTATAGTAATGTGGGCTGCTGATCAAATGCAGTCAAATAGCCAGAGAAGTATTGGAGACTTGACTTGAGGTTCAGGTGGTCTCAAACCCTTGTTCTCCCATCTGTCTCTTGGAAGATGTCTAGGTCATATTGTTTTTCTTCTCCCTGATGTTGAGCAATACACTTAGAGCAGGTACTGGGTGTGCAGCTGCAGGTTTGTCCCCTGGCTGGGGGACACAGTGCTGACCTTTGCACAGCAAGGGGCACAGGGACCTGTGGCACCGGCCAGGTGACCTGACACTGGGACACAGCAAGAGCCAAGGGCTCAGCAGAAAGACCCCAGACTATCATAGCATGGAGGGTACAAAACCTGGGGATTCCTTTGTTAGGGGTCTCTCCCCAGATGCACCAGTTGGAGCAGTTTTTGTACTACTGCACTACAATTAAATTGCTTTAAGGATCCAGATATCTGTGACTTTGCCATGGGAAACCCAGGGCTGAGCCAGTAAGGAAACCCTGTGTGACTGTGAATATGGGGTGTGCAGGGAGGCAAGAGGGCCACCCCTGGGGTCACCGGAGTCACCTTCAGCAGTGAAAATTTGGAGTGGTGGGAGTGACTGCCAGAGTGGCTCCTAGATGGTCAGACAGGGAAGCTTCCTAAACACTGGTTTTAACAGGGATGAGAGTATTCTCCTGGCAGTAGTGAGTCAGCTGAAGTTGCAGTGAAGTCAGAATAGAAGAGTTGCAACTCAAACCTCCTAAATCAAGTCACAATTGTATGTTACAGTCAAACTGATGTCTTTTGCTATGCTGTCTCCTTCAAAGCATTCTTTCTTGAATGATAAATGTTTCACCCCTTTTTTTTTAGAAGATACTTTTCACTCGTTTTTGTCTTACACAGCTCAAAAGCCAAATAGGTGCCCTATAAATTTCCGCCTTTCTGAAGTTCTCCTGAACATATATTCAGAGTCTGTAAATTCAAAATTGTGTGGGAATCTACAAGCAAGTTGCTGTAGTTCAGGTGAATTACACAATTTGAAGATTGCCTTTCATGTAGCTATCAGAGCTTCCAGAGTACTTTCTTATTTAAATGAAAGGAATATCCCAGAAAATTTCCTCAAATTAAGTAATAGGGATCTAGCAGATGATTACATTTCTTTTAAAAAGTTTATCTTGGTCAAAAGTGAAGTGAACTGTATATTTTGCTTCTGAGTCTCTCTCTTTTTTTTCTCTTCTGTGTTTTTCAAGTGGAACAACCATGGCTATGACATTGCTAAAATATTTGGAAACAAATTTACACTAATCTCACCAGTTTGGTTGCAAGTGAAAAGGAGAGGGAAGGAAAGGTTCCAGTTCACTGGGCTCCATGATGCTGATCAAGGTGTTGTTTCCTTTTTCTTTGAATATGAATTGCAATATTATTGCAGACTAGGTAGCTTTGGCATATTATGTGGGTTTTGCTGGCTCTCTTTATGGTGAAGTACTTTCATCCATTCCATTTTTTTGGGGGAGTTTTCTTCAGAGTGAACTTCTTTGTGTTCTCACCTGCTTCCACATGTGTACCTAGTTTATTTGTCAAAAAATGTAAGTGGGAAGATTGGCTTTTCCACCATGCTGTCCACAAAGCCCCTCTTAAAAAAGGAAAGGGCAAAGGTACTGTACAGGGAAAAACAGCCTTTGGTGTTGTACCATGCAGTTGTTTACCTGTTGTGGATTTTGGGGTTTTTTTTCTTTGCAAAAACCTTTAGGCAAACTTATTTTAGAAAGAGAAGATAAATTTAATTTGAAGAGAATTTTTCCCTTCATTACGAGGAAAGTGTTAACAAGTTTGAATTTCAGTTAGTATGTACTAGTTCATGGTTTTGAAGTTGATTGAAGGTGAAATTTCATTTGAAATAGCTATAATTCTTACTGTTAATGCCTACTAACAAAATCATCCTAGTATAATGACTACCAAGAGGAGTGGATGCAACACTTTGAAGTACCATCGGAAAAAATCAAACATTCCTCCCAGGTGATGCCTGGTGGCTGCAGAAGTGTTGATCTGAGTAGGTGCTAGGGTAGCTTCCATAGTGAGGAAGGGAGGTGCTGGGTGGGGACTATTGTGAAGCTGTAGTGAATGCTGTGGCGCAAGTTCACAGCTTCAGATTCTGTGCATCACAGGATGTTCTGTCTGGGTGGATTATGAACTGCTAGTCTGTGTCAGGAAGATGTGTATAATGAAATTATGCTACACCATTTGAAGAATGCTTGAAAATATGTTGTCATTGTCAACATCATTTATATTTTATCAGCTGTCTTACTTGATACTGTTTGACAGGCTGGATGAAAGATGTAAGAAAAACCTCCAAAAACGTCAAAATAGGTGAGCCTCTGGTTGCTTTTTATCTTCTTTAGCTGCTAGGAGAAGAAAAGGAAGGCTTTCTTCTAGGTCTGTATGGGAGGAAGGAAGATTGCCTTAACACAGCTGTATGAAGATGTCTGAGAAGGAAATTTAAAGCAGTTAACTGTAGATAGTTAAGTAACTGAAGTGTTGACCCTCTTGGTGCCTTTGTGTTTTGCCTCAGGTTCTTGTCTCTGAATAAATCCTGGTTACAGTGCCCTCCCTGGAGGGATACTTGTGTATAACACTGTGTGCCTCCCTGGGGAAAGAACTCTTCAAACTTGTTGCTTGGGGTCCTGTGTAGTTAAAAAGAAAAAAAATATCCAAATCTCTGGCAGTCGTGCAGACTTTCCTGCATGATAGTAGAAAAGTCCTGCTTTGTCTCTTCTGCCCTTGAAGCTGGGAACTCATGGGATGTGCTACAGTGTGTGTCCTTAGAGAAAATGGCAAACATTGCTGTAGAGATTCTGCTGTACTGAACTTCTTACATTTGTCTATAGCAAGAATTCTGTGGAACTGTGAAATGCTGCTTGATTCAGAAGGGAGTATGAAATTTGAAATGTATTAAAAATTGAATGCTCAGTCAGATATTTTAACGTACTTCAATTGCCAGAGGATAAAGCCTTTGAAATCTCTCTATATTCTTCTAAAACACTCTTTTACAACCATGGTAGTTAGAAGGGGCTTAGACATAGCTCCATAAAATCCATTGCTTTTCCTGTAGGCATGACTGTTGACTGTTCCAACTGCAGTTTTCCTGTCTATGTTTTTAATGTTTTGTGTTTTTAGAAAAAGAAATTACACAAGGCTCAAGTGCTTTCCAAAAGTAAAAATTTGTCTTAGGGCCTTGAGTTGAGTAGAAATATTGGGCTGTGTATGGAGTAAATTAGAGTTTGATATGAAATTTTCTACCTCATTATTGTGGTAGAAGAGATGCACAATTTAAAGATTTGTGTCTTGTGTTGTTGCTGGTTTAAGACTCTACTTGAGGCCCTAGGTGGTAGTTCAGTTAAGATTCTTCAATCAAATGAAGGTATCTTCTCTTAGAACTTGCATTAGTGCTGATCATTAACTAAAGTTAAAATGAAGAAGAATGTTCTACAGTGTCAATTTATCTGTGCTGCTGAAGATGGCCAGAATGAAAAAGCAATGATCTCAGTCATGGGATATGATTTTTAGTGGCATCTCTGCTTGTATCTGCTGTATTTTGTTTCTGCAGAAACATTCCAGTGTAGATAATAAATTCCTAATTTTCACTACTGATTGAAAACTTTGCCCAATAGTGCCTCGAATTTTGTTTGATGGCTGGACTTATCAAGACTTTGAGAGTGTTTTTGGCAGTGAAGATGAGATAGAAGAACTTTCCAAGAACATGGTTCTGCTAGCCAAGGTAAAAAAAAATATTTATGATGCTTATAAAATAGTGTGAGATGATACCTGATTCCTTTTGTAATAGATGTTTTCTCATTTCTTGTGATTTTGTATTCTTCAAAATAAAATTTACTCAAAACGATAATGAGCCAGGATTCTTAATAGTGTGTCTTAGTATGTGTTCCATTCCTCTAAATATGGAATGTAGCAATGTAGTCTCATGTGAGACTACATCAGTCTGATCAACATAACCTTATTGGCATTGGCAGCTGCACTCATGATTTTTGCCTCTTTAAATTCCTTTTACATTTCTGTTAAAAATATAATTACTGAGCTGTGGCTAAGCTCCTTTAGTGGTATTTTCTGATAGGCAGAAAAAGGGTCATGGGTGCAATGAGTGCTGTTTGTACAGGAATACGTTCAGGCTCAGTGTGGTAAAGCTGAGGAGTCACTTTTAATACCAAGAATCACTCGCTGGATATGTTTTACTGAAGAGTTTTGCTCAGGTCTGATCAACCAGTCTCCTCAAAATGTTAAGAGACTAGGGAGAGGAGAAGAATAATTTTTCTCAGGTTTCTGGCCAGCTCCTTCCATAATGGCTTTAGAGCTATCCCAAGACTAGACAACTTGCACCCAAAAGGCATTCAGCATTAGTGGTTGATTCGTGGCAGCCTGTTTATTTATTGTCAGAATAAGAGTTTTATACGATGTAAAAGATTTTACAGTGCTCTAGAGGAGGCTGGATGTAAAGGTAAACTGAGCAACTTCCTAAAATTTGTAACGGATACATCAATTTTAGGTCCTCAGTAACATTTGAGCTCTTAAGAAGGTCAACTCAAGTACAACAGTGTCCTTGATCATGCTAAGAATAAATTATCAAAAGAGAGACTAATTGTGGGAGATATTTGGAATCATGTCTTTGCCAAATTAGCATTTACATCTTTAGACTCAAGAGATAATGAGTTTTTTTCCCTGATATACAATAAAAGTGTGTCAAATTATTTGCTTAACAACCACCTTTCATTAGTGTCTGAATTTTACTACTACAGTATTGGTTTATTCTGTAAGAGTAGATATCATGGATAACTAATAGAGATTTTCAACTTTTACATGTTTGTGTTTGTTAAATTATTGATGTTTCTCTTGGACTTCTCCATGAAATGCTGTGTTAAAGATGAATCTGGTGTAAGAATACAAAGCATGTTCAATCTGTAATAGTACAAGAAAAAAAAAATAACTGCATGGTCATTAACTGTGTGTTGTTGACAATTCTCTTTATTTAGAATGAAAATTTTGATGGTTTTGTAGTTGAAGTTTGGAGTCAGCTGGGAAATCAAAAGCGAACGTGAGTATAAATCTCTAGGATGCAATTCCTAAAAAAACAACTCCTTTAAAGTATCTTTTTCATTTGTCCATGTTGATTTGAATATGTCTTTATAAATAAATACACTTTATTCTAGAACAGCTAAAGGCTGTTCTGCTTGTCTTAAAGTGAAGTGGAAGGCTTTACCTCACTACATGAGATCAAAGATGACATAATAATCTTCACAGTAGGTTTAGCAGGCCATGTTAGTCTTTCATATTTGAGTTTTGCATGATGTAACTTGTATGAGGGTGTATAGGGTACCTTGGTTGCACACTCACTCCCATGTTGGCACTGGCCTTTATCATAACATTGTTTGGTCTGACTTACTGGGTGATGCTTGGAACAGTGTGATGCTTTCAAGACCTACGGCAAACGCCAAACTTCTGCTTCACAAGGAAAAGGGAGAATATGGTGGTGGAATTGATTCAGTGCAGGAATCTGAAGATTTTGTGTGAGTTTCTCAGGAAATTCAGGCATCCATTTCTCTAAAGCATGGTGTTTCTTACAGATCTCTGTTGCTTAAAATGTCTGGGGAAAAACAGCTTCAAAAAAGGTGCACAGAATGCAGAGTTCATTATGGAAGGCTTTCACCTTTCAAAAAATGGTTGACTGTAACTTATTCTGGTTAGGGCAAATGCTGCTGACTGATAGCATATTTTAGTTACTTCTCAAATTGAGTGTACTATTAGCAGTATAAAATTAACACTTGGGAACAAAGAAATTGAAACTGCAGAATCTTTTTAGCTTTGTAAAGGGCTCCATCAATTGCCCTGCAATGAGTAATCCTTCAGCTATATGCTCTTGCTTATAATTAGGTAATTTACCAGGTTGTTCCTAAGAGCTTATCTGTATCCTGAGCTCTGAACCTAGTGCAGTGTCTTAATAAGGTAGCCAAGAAGGTGACTCAAGCAATTAGTGACTGCCAGTCAGAAGTGGGTTGTAGTGGTAATTTTATTTATTTTGCTTACTGTATTTAAGTGAAATCAATAGTTTTCCTATTAGTTAACATGCATATAAGACAGACTGTGTAACTGTCATTATAAGACTCACTGAAGATTATTTTAAACACACTGGCATGAAAATGCTGTATTGCAACTGAAACACACAAGCAAAGCATATTTTTCTATTAGCTCCAGGGTGAATTTATTTGTGGCATGGTAAAAATACTGCTCTCTGCCAGGAGTAATGTTGGTTTAAAATGGTGTTGTTTCACAGAATAAGCTGAGTTGGAAGGGATCCACAAGGATGACTGAGTCCAACCCCTATCCCTGCACAGCACCATCCCCAAGAATCAAACCATGTGCGCAAGTGTGTTATCCAAAGGCTTCCTGAGCTCTGTCAGGCTTATGCTGCGACCACTTCCCTGGGGAGCCTGCTCCAGTGCCCAAGCACCCTCTGGGTAGAAAACCTTTTTCTAATAGCCAACCTAAACCTCCACTGATGCAACTGTTACCAGAGTGAAGAGATCGGTGCCTGCCCCTCCTCTTCCCTTCATGAGGAAGTTGTAACTGCAGTGAGGTCTCCCCTCAGTCTCCTCCAGGCTGAACAGACCCAGTGACCTCTGCTGCTCTTCACACAGCTTTCCCTCAAGGCCCTTCACCATCCTCACGGCCCTCCTTTGGACACTTTCTAATAGCTTTATGTCATTTTTATACTGTAACACCCAGAACTGCCCCCAGCACTGGAGGTGAGGCTGCTCCAGAGCAGACTGGGTCAATCCCCTCCCTTGCCTCGCTGATGATGCTGTGCCTGATGCTCCCCAGGACAGGGTTGGCCTCTTGGCTGCAAGGGCACAATGACTCAGATTCAACTTTCCAGTGACCAGGATCCCCAGGTTCCTTTCCACAGCACAGTTTATCTAACTGTGTGCTCGACATTTTGTCCAGAAGGATGCTATGAGAAACAGGTGTCATAAAACCTGTTTGTCCTAGAGGAGATACTGCTGTTTAGTTGCCTTAGCCTTCAGTTACCTGAGAGTTAATTCAGTGAAGCACCACTTCTATTCACTGTCTGTTGTTTATAGAAAGGAGTGGAAAGTATTTTCCGTAACTTCTGAAAAGGAAAGGTT
Organism: Bombycilla garrulus; assembly: GCA_013400315.1. Taxonomy (NCBI): domain Eukaryota; kingdom Metazoa; phylum Chordata; class Aves; order Passeriformes; family Bombycillidae; genus Bombycilla; species Bombycilla garrulus. Next base: position 66,507 of record VXBU01016690.1, read on the forward strand.
TATTCTCACACAATATAATGGTAACTGAATCCTTTTCTCTGAGTTGGTGATGTGTAATCATATGTGTCCACTGTGAACAACACTTCAGGGTTATCCTAACTTAAACGTGAGATTGGTTGTCATGAAAGCATAAAGAGAAACAGAAGTTAGGAACTGCAGGTTTTCCTCCTTTCAAGACCTGATCTGATCTAAGTGCTTCATTGGAAACTCATCAGTGATTTTTTCCTCCTTTTATTGCTGTGTTTCTAGAAGTGGTTAGGGTGTTTTAAGTTGCACAGTGCCTTCGGTTGGGCTTGCAGCACTCTGAATGATACCAGTTGTGACAGAAAGCTGAAGCTGGCCTCAGCTGTTTTGTGAATCACATCCTTACATGGAAATTTTGTCTCATGATGCTTCTAAGTTGTGGCACCGGTGTCTTCATTTTGAGATTGTGTTTTCCTATCACTTGCTTTGAAGCTCGATGGCTTGGCTATCCAGTGCCTCGGGAATTTTCCTTAATAATGTTTTTTGGAGGGAACAACTTCTTAGAACAGATCTTAAGGGGAAAAATTAAGTGAATTTATTACGTTGACAAGCCTGTGTTTTTATTCCACTTTGAGAGCTGTTACTTTGGGATCAGTTCATTTCATTTCGAGTAGCAGAGCAGTTTTTCTGGGTAAGTATGGGTGGTCTTTTACTTCGCTTGTTCCTGTCGTAAGAGTTGGAGCAGCGCAGTACCTCCTTTAGCCCACAGTGTGGCAATATTGTAACGCGAGTCACACCTCATCTTCCCTCATCTTGAGTCTTTCGAAAGCGACAAACACCGGTGGTAAAGCAAGGTCTTACGCTTGGAAAGGTGAGGATTATTTCGCAGGAGATGTCAGCGCAGGGATGAACCCTAATCCTTCGGAGAGGTGAAGTGTTTGTAGGATGGTATTTGTGCATGCTCCAAATAACGCTTCTGTTGTAAATGTTAGGTGCAGTGTAGGCTTTCCTGGTTCAGATCCTTCAAGGTCAGATGCCTGGAAGTAGCTTAACCTGCTTCTAGTTGAGGGGACAAAAGATCATAATGATGCTCCTGGGAACAGATATTTTGCCTTCAAACTACTTTGTAGCAGTCTGACAATATGAGGAGACCTGTCTAGCTAATGCAGTTTATTAGTGATATTTAATGTGAACATGTTTTAGTTTAAAAATAAAATTTTTAAAAATCCCTTTTTTTTTCCTGACTTACAAGGAAAAATCTCACGTAAGCAGTTAGCAACAGGTTCTTGAAACTCAACACATGCATAGAAATGTATGGGTATACACTGCAGCTGCCAGCTGCTTTATGTAATGTTAAAGCAGTGGTGTTGATCTAGGGAGAAATATTTCACAGAGAATCATTGTGGTTTTCAGTTTTCAAAACCTAAATTAAGTGCGCACCTAGCTATTAAATTACTAAATTGCACTCAATTATTCTATGTATTTCATATATCTGTGTTGAGGGGAAATCTATGGAAATTATTCCTGTGATGTTTTTAACTGTGTTATGGAAAAGATCTGTGATCCCATACGATGCACTGCCTTAGTGGTGCAGGAACACTTGATAAAGCACAGGTTTCCTTATCCAGTTTAAAATGACAACAGGGGAATTTGCTTCTGGAACATTTGTGCCTGATATGGTGTTTCAGCTACAAAATCAGCATCCACTCTCTAAAGACAATGTGCAGTGATACTTTCTAGCAAAGTGCACCCAGAAGCAAGTGAGTCTGCAAAAGAATCTGAAAACCTGCAAATTAGTGTCCCAACTCACCAATAAACTGGACTATGATTTAAAAACTACTTTATCTATGAGAAAGCTGGATTAATTGTAGCTGAAGATCTCAGTTGACCTCAGCTGAACAAGTGTCCTCATGAAATACTTCTTTTCAGTAGCTGAACCTGAATATTGGATGGGCATTTTCATAATATATGCTCTCCCTTGATGCTGGGGATTAACAATTGCCTAAAAGCTTTGTGATGATTAAATTATGTAAGAATTTTCATGTAACAGGGTGACTGCTAGCCCTTCAGTAACACATAAATCTTGTGACCAGCCACTTTAAGAACCTGTGATCATTGAACATTTTTAAAATTAGGTAAACTTAGACACTTCTCTCTCAGCCCTTTGCATGTTTCTGGAAAGGGGTTTCTTTTCGGTGGTATTCAAGTCAACTTTAGAAATGAGTGAAAATTTTTCCTTCAGGGTCCAAGGAGTTATCTAAGAAGAGTCTTAAGTTTGCTGTTTATTCTAGCTGACATCACAGATGAGGTGAAATGTTACTAAGAAGGTTATGCCGCTGGTGTCCACATGAAAATCATGAAATTCTGTGGTTTCAGGCTCACTAAATAGCTTCTGCTTTATGTCTTCTTAAGCAGAACTAACTCAAACTAGTGTGGGTTTTTTCAAGAACAAAAAATTTTTCAATCATTCTGGTTTGGGGTTATAGAATTATTCTGTAATGCTTAGCAGAGTGAAGGCTTAAATCATATAAATCCTTTGTGCTGCTTTATTTTGCATATTCATTGAATGTTGATTTATCAAAATTATCAATTTTCATAAGATAATTATGTGCCTGAATATATCTGCCTGCTTTCATGTTAGATATCCTGAGCAGCTTCTTCTCTGGCTGTTCATGTCAGAGCCTTGGTGCCTTGAGTCTGACACAGCAATGCCGTATGCGTTGTAAAATGCATTTAAAATGCATGCAGTGTAAAATGACATTTGGGTCTTCTGCTTAGGGTGTGAATTTTAGAACTGTCACCTTTTTCATCTGAAGAACCTGAGGTTCCTTGATACGTGCGTGTGGGCCTGTTTTGGGGCCTTTATACTGACCACTTCAGGCCCTTGCAAATGTCTAATACAGATACTATGAAGTACCCTCCATAGCACTGGTTCCTACCTCTTCCCTGTGTTTTTTAATATACAAATCACAGTGGCATCAAATATAATGGGAGGTGAAAGACTGCATCTCACTGATGCTTCTTTCTTTCATGCTAGCAATCGTTGCACAGTGAAGAAGGGATCAGCTTCCCACCTTTTACCCTAACACATAGGAAAGCAGTCTCCTAATAGAAGTCTAAATGAGCTATCCTATGCAGATGATACCTCCATTCCAATCCAGTTTGCTTCTTCTTATATTTTAAACCTACTTCTTAACTGTCTTTCTTTTCTTAAACTTTCTTGCCTGATTTTGCAATAAAATATTCCAAGTTATTCATCCCATGGCATTTAAGTTTAGAAATGTACATGGCGGAAATATTGAGAGACCTGAGCAAGCAAAGGTTCTCCTGCTTATTTAGTTAACAGCTAGACAAGACCATGTCTCACTTACTAATCTCAATTGTGGGTTTACTGAGTGGGTTTATTTTTCTCCAGAGACCTGGATATGTTGTGAAAAAGGCATAATATACTCGTAGTACTCTCACAGGCTACATAAAAATGCACACAATACTCTGATTAGTCCAGCATTACTTGACAGATGGCACTGCCATCACACAGAATCAATCTGAAAAATGTGATTTTTTTTTTTGTCACTCTATGCAGAGGATGACCTTCAGGCATCTTATTAATGCTGGTAGGAGTATAGGAGGAAAAACTCTTCTGGTAGTTGTATCCTTCATGTTAGTCCCTGAAAAATTAATCTATTAATCAAAGATTTGCCATAATTCACTCCAGTTTCTTGGTGTTAACTAGGCAGTGAAATGGCAGAAAAGGGCAATTTCTTCTTCAAGTAGACAGCTTTATTTTGTCCAATTTTCTTGACAAGGCATAAATTTTAGGGAGCAGTGACTCCCAATTTGTGCTGAAAGGTGACTGAAGTTGGAAAGCTGCAGAGCTTTGAAGGGTGGTGTAACTGAAGGGAAGGTTATGAAAACCTTTCATATCTTCTGTAAGGCTTTTCAAATGCATTGACATCCCACTCTTGTGCACTGAAGTAAATTGTTCTACAGGGTGTCCAAAATGCAGTAGACCAGCAATGCTGGAAAAAGTAGTTTTTGGAAAAATAAGCTTGCCACAAACTATGTGTGATGAAAATTTGGAGCTCTGCATACTTACTTTATAGGGGACAAGGAACTTTGAAATCATAAATAGTCATCACTACAAAATAGTAGTGAAAAGAGAAGGCCTGAAGCAGTATGAATGAAGGAGACCTTACTTAGCTCAAGATAGAATCTTAAAGCTGCCAATATTTTAGTAGCTACTCTGAAGTTAAACTTGACTGTAGTGAAGTGTCTGGTAAATATTTAATGAAGCTTTTTTAGGAAGATTGATTTTGTTCCTACTTTCCTGTACCTCATTATAATGTTTAAAATGTCGGTAGCATTTCTTTCAAAATTGCCGATGGTAATATTGGAGAATATTGTGTTTAAAACACTGGAAAACACTGTTGGGACACAATAAAGTTTTAATTTATAGCACAATAAATGAACATTCTGCTATTGTTCTTTGGAGGAGAGGGAAGAGTGCACATTTGATTTACTTCATCTCTCTTGGCCAGCACATAGAAGTGAGCCTAAATTAAGTCTTTAGCTATTAATCCTGCCTGGTTTGCCAGAAAGTTTTCAGAGCCCAGAACCCTGGCTTGACAGGTTAGTGAATAGATATTAATCTGGGTTTCTTGAGCAAAAATCTGCAGTTGTCCAGCTGTCCTTTTTCTTCTTGACCTCCTTCAAGTTGAAGGTAATTATTTTTCAGCCAGATCAATACTGATTGAATTTTGTAGTGGGAGGGTAGGATGTGGCATTTTAGATGTAGCCTGTTTTAGAGTCCTGAGTACACCAACAATCCAAAATGCATTCCTGCCCCTTTTTCAGACCACAAATCTCTGTCCCATGTTTACAGTTGTAGGTTATGGTTCCCCACTTGTACATTATTTTTATTATCATTATTATTTCAAAATATTACTTTTTTTGTGCAGTCACTGGTTTTGTGGGTATGTCACTGCCTTTGTGGATCAGATTTTGCTCTGCAGAATGGGAGTGAGGGTGTTGACCTTGTTTCTAAATTAAAAAGATGGTATCTTGTTCTGTACCTATGCTAGGTTCTTTTGTCCTATCCTGCCCTTCTTTTTATCCCCTCATATTCTAAACAGTTAAAGTCAGCAAATGTTTTGCATGGTGTAGAGTTCTCAAAGCTCCTACAGCTAACAAAGGCAGCCAGGCAGAGAAGAGAGATCCATGCTGATGAACCCTGTAAAATAATCTCAAGGCAAGAGGAATTGATTCCATGGTCAAATTTATCTTATATATAGCATCTCTGACATCAAATAAAAGTTGAGTTATACTGTAGTTTGGACATAATTAGTTAAAAAGGTCACTAAGCCACAAGATACAAATCAGTGGGAAAGCTTGCTTACCTAGTTTTAATACTGATTATAGTTTTTGATAAGATTATGTCATGTGGGACTTGTGATAGATGTGTATGTTTATGTCAATAAATGACTGTTTAGCTTAGTATTGTGATTTTAATGTGCTCCTATGGAAAATGATTCTTCTGTGATATAATTGTTTTGCCTGAATAGTGGCACTCCTAATGCAGAATGAATGTGGTAAAGTAACAGGAGGGAAAGCTGTTAGTTTCCCAGAGCAAGAATGGTAGAAGTACATGCTGCAGACAGACCAAAAGCTGATTCCTATAACCCCATGTCTTTCCCCAGAAGAGAAATATAGGTGGCAGTGTGATAGTTCATTGTTAAGGGCTGTTCAGCACAGTCAGCTCTCAAATTGTGAGCACAAAATATTGCTGGTATTGGGAAGGTGATAAAACGTGCTTTGTTTGCCAGAATTTTGAGAGTAATGGCCTTAGTAGGTCCTAAGAAGTTTTCATCAGGCATCAAACCATTTCAGGGAAAATGGAAATACTTGGTTACCTTTGGGTAGTGTCTACATTGTGAAAATCAAGCATAGTCTCTGTGATGGATAACTATACAGGAAGAGCAATAGCTTCAGGAGAGTGTCTCTAGGATTATACTGCCTTGAAAGGCAGGACAGTAGCAAGATGTTGTTCCTGAGAGTTCAGGTCTAACCCAGTTTGAGTAGAGCAAACACCTTGGATGATGGCTTTTGTCTAATCTGCCTTTCGTCCTTAAGCACTTTTAGCCTCCTGGAATGGATGGTGAAGTTACTTTCTATTTGACTCTGGTTTAAGTGTAGTACTAAATACATCTAGAGTTCTGTCTAATATCATCTGACTGTGTTTGTGGATTCTCCTGACCAACTGAAAAACAGGAAAGTTAACTTTGTTATGAAAAATCAAATTACTTGAAAAGGCACTCAGAAGGGCCATGTTTGTAGTGCAAATTTAAGGTAATATTGGGTTCCTCTTAAGATGACATTAAAGTTTGTTTCTGCAGATTAAAGGGTTTTCTATTAACATCACCAGTTAGGAGTGCTAAAAACAGTTTTCATAAGAACTTTTAAGTTTATTTTCCTACTGAATTGCCAAGAATATGGATATAAAAATCAGCTTTTGTGGAAGTCTTTATTTAAATGATACACACAGAAGATGCTTTTTCTAGATATGACATTGTCAAACATGTATTTTGTAGGTATACAGTGACCTATGTGTAGAGTGGTATGGAGAAACAAAAGGATTATTTATACAAGAAAAAACCCAACAGAATAAAGGTTTCTAAACACAGGCCTCAGAAACATCCCTTGAAGAGTGCATGTTTTGCTGTAAAAACATCTTCACAAATTCTTGTGTGTAGCAACACAGCGACAACTTCAATCTCTTCAAAAGCTGCTTTTTCGCTATTGATCTAATTCTTTTCACCAAAAATGACCTCAAGAAGTGACCTGCTCTGAGAAGATACACTGGCTTGTTTTACATGCTAACAATGCATAGTTAGATTAAAATAAAACTAAGGAAAACACAGAACCCCAGGGTGACCACCAGTTCCATAAAACTAAGACTGTCTCAAGCAGTGCAGTGTTCATAGTCCTTAAAGAGGGTAAACCTAATCAGTCTTCCTAATTGTTTTTCCTGCTATGATCATTTGCAACAAATTGTGTTTGTCTCTCTTGCCAGCTGCATCCTTTCAATTATTACTACTGTTACTTGTTCTTGTCAATATATAGCAGCAGTTTCCCTGCCTTTCCCTCTAATAGCATATTTATATTTCAGGGAGTTGATTCACTTGCTTACTCACCTTTCTGAAGCTCTGCATGAAGCACAACTTAAACTCATACTGGTCATCCCTCCTGCAGTTGCAGCAGGGTGAGTATTCCTATTTAGATGGCAATTTCCAGGTGAGAAATAGTTTCTTGTCTGATAAACAGTAAGTTCAAAGTTTTGTTTAAAGCTGTGCAGTTTACAAGAAGAAATTGTTTGGGTTTGGTTGGTAGTCCTTTCTGCATGCATGTTGCCCTGAATAGTCTTGGTGACTACATGCATTCATACGTACCTCTTTCATGTGATAGTGGTGCCAACAAGGAGAGGTGCTATGCTGGGCTTTGTTTTCTCCCACACACTTCAGCTGGAGTGTCATGAGAACAGAGCAGAGGGGCAGGTCACCTCCCTTGACCTGCTGGTCACACTTCCCTTGTGATTGGATGGATGTGATTGACTTTCCCAACTGTGCTGCAAGTGCATAGTTGGCTAATTGCGTAGTTGGCCTTGCAAGATTTCCCCCTCCCCCCCAAGTTTCCTTTCTTCCTTTAAGCTGTTCAGCAACCTAATGCCTGCATATGAAAACTCACTAAAGTAGGTCAAACAGAGAAGCATTTTCAGATGAGAGTCAGTAGACAGCTAACGAAAAATATGACAATTTCTTATTTTTCTCACTTTGGGCTGTACAGCAGTATGGATAGGCTCACAGCCAATACAGATTATGACAGTTTAACAGCACGGTTTCAGGTCAGTGTTGTACAGCCTCCTAAATTTCTTGTAGGCTGTCACATCTTTCAGTGTAAATTCATTTTCAAAGTGCCAAAAAGGCTGAGAAAATTGAATGCCTGAGCAGTCTGGTAAATGTTTCTTCTGTGGCTGGACTTTCCTTTGCAATGACCTGAAGTTTTTGTTGAGTTTTTTGATGAGGTCCTATAGCATGATGGTGAAATAAAGCATTTCTGCTTACAGCTGTCTGTGCAGAATTAAATGCATCTGGCTGAAGAGATTCAGGGATCCTGTAGTAGGTGACTAAATGGTTGTCTGTGCTGTAACTGTGCTGAGATCAGTTAGTATCTGCCCTATAACTGTGGTGTCACCTCTTCTGTAGTACTGTAACCCCACCCAAACCAATTCCTGAAGATAGGTACTTCCTACCATCTTAAGACTGTAAGCCCAGTACAATAGCTACCTAATTTTGTTCTTCAATAGCTGCCTGAAATCTGATTGCAGTTTATTTTCTGTAAAGTATGTACTTGAGGGTATTTCTTGTTTCTTTATATTTTCCTCTGCATGGTATAACTGATTTATATCCTTACAAGAAGCAGCTATTATAATGCAAAAAATCTCTTTGCTTCCGTGTGGAGCTGCCCCTCAGTTTTGATAGGCAGAGAGAGAGAAACAATGTGTTCAAGACTGTGGCAAAAGAAAACAATAAATTCCATGATAAACTGGTAAAATAAACAGTTTTGTAAAATATTGTCTGTGCAGAGCCCTTTATTTAAAGGACTGAAGGCTAGCTTCATTTTGAGGAGATTCCTTCCTTTCCCTCAAGCACCAATGCTTTTACCTTGGCTCTGGATCATTAATCCTCTTAATTTCTTGCAGATTTCTCTGGAAAATAGTGGGCTGGTATGCCTTTGCATCACGTGTCTTTTCAGTGGTGTTAAAAAGTGTTTTGAGTTTCTTCTGATTTGGTTAAATCAAAAATAATGCAAAATTATTATGTCTTATTCCCTGTCTGTCATTTATTCCAATCTTTCATGCTGCCCTCTTATGTCCTACATCTCATCCCAATTGATAGTTACTTTACAAAGTAATTTTCTGTTGCTATTAATTTTAGTCCATTACAGGTAAAGCAAAAGAGAACATTTTCAACATTTTTCTAAAATGCCTTATCAGTCACTGCATCACACAGATGCTTTTTAAAATGCTAATGCATATTCTGGGAGAATTTAAGTAATTGCTATAAACAGTGTTCACGTTTGAAGTGCATTTTTGCTCTTGGTGGTAGAGAGAAAGTGGAAAATAGCACAAATCTCAACATTCCTGTTCATTGTGATACCTATTGATGTTACCAAGGTCAGCCAGAGGGACCTAAATCTGTTTTGTTTCTGTAAGTCATGTGGGGCTCTACAGTCTGTTTTTCCTAAATCCCTAAACAAGGGTTGGAACCTCTATAAAATCTCTGGATTCTTAAATATGTTTTGCCTGGACCAGAATTTGGATATTCAAGGCAGCTGTCTTTCAGGACTATTTCTCTGTTGAATGCCACACTGAGGTTTGGATCCTGTATTGTTGTTGCTGCCTCCTTCTGTCCTGCATATTGACACAATAGTGAAGTCACAGTTCTGAAACCTTTCTGAACTGCGATTTAGGGATGCACTATTAGAGCTGGAAAGAGGTGCCTATCTAAAGTGCAAATTTTAACCTGAAATAAGTTTTACATGCCTGTTCCTAAATGGCCTGTTTGTAGAGGAGCTGTGAGAAATAACAGCTGTAGTTTATATAGAAAGTCTCATACCTCTAAATCAATTATATATATCTTTATACATTCCTAAACTTTTTGGGATTTATCCATAAACCTTTATGGCCCAGGAGAATTCAATAATCACATTCTTTTCAATCAATAATCTTACATAAGCCATCTGCCTGTGTCTTCCATGTATGTGTTCTTATTGCATTAACTAGAAAAAAAACTTTAAGTTTTTGATTAAATAGGTTGTTGCAAATAGGTTCATAACTTAGAGAAACATCTTAAAACACTCACAATGTCCATATGTACTTTAAGGTTTAGAAATATATTGGATTTAATTATATCAATAAGCAGAACTCTGAAATTTTCTTTCTACCTTACTTGACTTTTTGGATAGCAGCTATACTTGAAAATATTTGATTTATATGATACAAGGCTTGAACTGAAAAGTGTCTCCTGCTGTGTATTAAATATCTTGTGTCTTGAAACTCACTTTGGGTTTTAGCACTTTCACATGGTTGAAAGCATGCATTAATGCATCTTACATTTTTTAGTTTTTGGAATCACTGTAGACTGTTAGTCGAAAACACAGCAAAAGGCATGGTAATAAGTACCATCAAGAATCAAATAACATGTCAGAGTTCAGCAGCTGGCAATAGACTGATAAAGGAGACATTAGCTGTATGTGGAATATCCTACCCAACTGGGATGTTAGGAGCTGAAACATTGTCCCTTTTGTGTTCTACTCTGATTAAAATTTAAAGAGAACATAGGCAAATGTAAGCAGTTTATTTAGGAATTTGTGATTTAGACTCTTTTGATATGCATTAAGATCAAAGCAGTCTGTCAGCAAGTGATATCTGAAAGGAGACACTTACGAGCTAAAAATACTATTTTGCTGAGGGAAAACCCGTCTGGAAAATGCAGTACTGCACATAAGATCAAGTGTGGGATGCAGGAAGAAAACATGTTGGAGCATCTGTTTAACTTCTCAAATTCAACTTTTGCAACAAAAGCTAAGTGAGACTGATCCTCTACTGAACCTAGCTTTAGTAACTGGAGGTTCCACTGGTGCCTTTGGATTTTGGTTTGCTTGTAAAATGTTCTGGACTAAAAGAAAACTTCACTTTTTTTTTAAATACACGCATTTTTATAGCTTTTTAGAACATTAACCAGAGGCAGTTGAGCTGGCACAATCAAGAGTAATCAAGAGCTGGGAATGTGTTTGGGTGCTGATTGGGAGGCAGGAATCTCTCTAGCAAGCTTTACTGTCACAGAGAATGCATGTAGAGCGCCCATGGTGGAAAACAGAGATTGTGTTTTCATCCACCTGATGTCTAGGAATTGAATGATTTTCCTACAAATGTAAATGATTTACAAGAGAGGACTAGCAGGAGCCAAAGCTATTCTTTATGAAGTATGTGTGTAATTCTCCCTTGTGGATTGGAGTCTTGCAGTTGCAGATGTCTGAAGAGACATGCAAGGATTGCAGTGGTGTGTAAGTGCTTGCTAGAGCAGATGGTTTGCTGAAGACTTCCATTCAACAGAATGTCTCAAAAAGTTAGAATTTTACTGCTTTCAACATGCACGAACATCAGTGCATGTGTAAACTCTGGGTACCATTTCTATAAGGTCAGTGGGTAGCCAGGCATATTCTGTCCATTGCTGATGGTGAGTAATTCCATTGGTCCTACTAATCCTGGGCTTGATTAAATTCCTGCCTTAAATATATGCAATCGAGTGTTTTATTGTGCTGCAGAAATTATACTGGGGAAAGATGCGTGGATGTTTTTATACTGATTTCACAAGCCTCTTTCCAAATAGGATAGTTGTGCTGGAGTGAACTACCTTTATGCCTAAATATACACTTGCATAACTATGTTGTCGGGGAAAAACAAATATGGCAAATGGACCTTGAAATTTGTTTGCACCTGTTCTCATAAGTCATAGGCATTGGGTTAGTTTTTTTGTTTCTCTGTACTTAAGTTCTTTATAATATTAGGGATGTATTCTCAAAGCAAAAAGTGAGACTTTGTGTAGTAACTCTTTTCTGTCTGCAAACAAATTGATTTTCATCTGACTAGAGTATTGCATGTTTTGTCCAGGTTCGGCAACCATTTTATCCCATGTGTTTCCCAATTATTGTCAATAAAACAGCAAGTAAAGAAAAATAAAGTTTTTTTACGTAAGCTATCATCAGAGGGAGCATCAGTAATGTTCCTGTTTCTTGCTGCCCTGAAAAAGAACAAAGACAAACAATTCCTGGAAGCTGTAGGTAGGATGTTGTCTTCACAGGGGTTCTCAGTCTATCCATGGTTGCATAACCATTGCCTTTCTGGCATTTGTAGTTTATTACAAACTTTAGGTATGTGGTATAAATATATTAAGTCTCAGTATACACTCATTAAAAGCTGTTCATTTTGTTAAACACAATGTTAAATAACTCTATATGTAGGTTATTAAAGGTTGCTTTCCTTCTTTCCTTGGGTCGTTATCATCCCCTGAAGTATAATCCTTTGGACAAAGTAGAAATAAAAAAGGCATTGGTTGTGTCACTTCATAATATAATACTGTACTCTTTATTGACATTTTGATGGTTAGGATATGCACTAGGCAGTTTATCCTGTGTGATGGATATCCTTTTAATGCACCTCTCTTCAGGCTACAAGACAGTAGCTACTCCTTGAATAACAGATGATTCTTTATCTCTTGATGTTGTACAGAATCCGTAAATGAGAGAAAGTAAACTGCAAAGTAAGCAAGTAAACTCAGGTGCTGAGGCGAGTGGCTGCATTGTCAGTATGATCTGTGGTGGAACACTCTAGCCTGCTGCCCAGGGGGGTTTCCTGAACTGGAAAGCACTCAGGGAACTCCACGAGGAGGCAAATTGGTTGAGGAGTATCCAGGAGTCCAAGAGAGAAATGGATTACAGGAACCACACCCTACCTTCCCTGATAGAGACCTTTTAGGTAAACAGGGCACATGACACAGAAGATTCCTTGTCATCTTTCCACCTCACTGAACGTGTGACTTAAGGGATAGGGGGAAATGGTGACAAGTTCCTGCCTGTTGCAACAATTACATCTCCTCTGTCATTTCCCCACCTTCCCCACTTTGTCACTATTAAGAGTTTTAGAATTACAGATGTAGCTACTGCTGCATTATTGAGAAGAAATACCAAAAATCTGCTGAAAAATCTCTAAAACTTTGGAGCTTTGCATGTATCAGTCATAATTAAAATGCATGGAAGACAGTGTTAGATTGTTTAAATTGTTTAAGAAGCCTCAGGTAACACAAAGTAGCTTTATACTTTTAGTAATTATATCAAGTCTAGCATAATAATAACTAGATTTGTCAAACCTTGATCCTTGATTTAAGTAACTATGCAAAATAGCTGCTGTTCTTAGCTGTATTTTAATAATATGACTACCAGAACAAAGCAGAGGTCAGTGAGCAAGATTTCATTCAACCTTGTGGGAGACAGTGTTGGGGAATATTAGTAAGAGTGAAGCACATTGTAAACAAACCACTGGAGCTGTTGCTGTCCTTGTGACATTCTCAAAAAATGCTACTATTGGCAAATTGCGTACAGTTTAGCTAGAATAATTTGTTATCTCCTGGCTAGTTTCTGACAGCATATATCAAAGCAGCATTTAAATTAAAACCAAACATGTTTCTCCCTGATAAAAGGTGCACTTAACCTCACAGCTTCTAGAAAAATTTCTGTCTTTATTGACTTCTTGAGAAGCACAGCTGTAGTGCAGCTGCTTTCATTTTAAAGCTACAGGACCCCAAACCACTTTCTCTCTTTAAATATTTGAACATAATATGTGTTCTTGTCTCATCAAAATACAGCAAGCATCCCCAGCTTTGGATTTTATATTTGCATATGTAAGGAAAAAAAATGTCTACAGCTTCTCTTCCTGTTACTTAAAACTTTTATAGGTATGTATTATCAGTATTTTCCAGCACTAAACTGCCACTTCTTCAAAATTAACGTTTTAGCTATTCAGTTTATTCTTTATTCTTGCTGCAGAAACACTGTGGATGTGAAGTACTGTTTTAAGTATCTTCAGCCTTTTCTTTGTAGAGCTGCTGTGCAATGAAAGTTACACAGAATCTATGTAGTCTTTATTAGTGCTATCCAGTAGCAGTCGATAGCAGCTTAGTTTTGGTACTCTGCCTCTTGGAAAGACTGGCAGGAGGGTAGACACATTGTCCCTCCTCTTTGTGCTGTCATGTTTTTTTCTGCCTTTCCTATAAATATACATACATATTTAACTGAAAAGTAGGAAGAGCACACAATGAATAACTGTGCATTGACCTCACACTTCCTCAGCCACAATTGACTAGTGTTTTGCATATGTGATAAAGAAAATAGGTGTTTTGGTCTTATAAAAACTGATTATGAACAGATACTTGTAATTACATTTTTGCTTCATATCAGTAATCTGTCATCTTTAGAAGTTGCTGCACATTCAATTGCCTTACCATAACTTTGTGTATACAGAATGATATGTTTGTTGGTGTACTATTCCAGTGTATATATACACACTGTTTTCCTTAGAAGTATTTCTAGTAAGTAGCAACTCTGATGTAGAATATGCAAGTAAACAGCAGAACAATTTTTATGATAATGTATGGTAAACAAATTCAAGGGAATTATAAGCAGCTTCTAACATGTGTCTGTTTTGGAGTGAAATGGGAACTGTCAGTTACTTTTAACATCATTCTCAGGAAGGTCTATGTGGGACAGAAGGCAGAGGCTTGACATTTTGGTAAATAAATAATGCCAAGGATCAGACCAGCAGGAAACATATTGCTTGTTTCAGATTAAGTTTGCAATTACCAGATTATGTCAAATAACAATATATTAGAAAACCAACTTTGTAGAATACTGTTTATTAAGTAGGATTTTGCTTTACCAATACATACACTTAAAATTATGAGAAGTTAAAATATTTGTGAGAAATCTGGTCGTAATAATCTTATTTTGTTGGAATCACTAATACTGTTGCAGAATTTTTCTGAGCTTTCCACATGTCTAGTCTTTCTGACTTTTCTTTCCAGTTTGAAAAATGTGGTCACAGAAAAGCAAGTAATTCTAAAAATGGTGTTTATTTTATTTACTGTAGAGTTACTAACTATATACCCATATATGCTCTGCATGCTTGCTGTTACTGATAAAGAAATTTGATGCTGGAAGACAATCTCTTTGGACAATCAATATACAGAAAATGGGACTTGGGAGGGGAAATCTGAAAGCTAACTATCCAGAGTTTCCTATCTGTTGTGCCTAGTAGGTAATAACACTTTGCCCTGCATTGTTCCCATGGTTGTCCATCTTCCTGTGAGTAGCATTAANGGAATATGGAGAGTACAGTTACATATCAAGAGATTTTATAATTGGGCCCTGTGCGTGAAATTCAGCACTCAAGAAGGCACATAGATCACTCTTAAGAGGGCTGTCTAGGCTAACTGACTGGTGTAGTAATTTTTATTGCATGTTAGTGAACCTGTATAGTATGCTTGATTTGGATCACAAGATGCAGCTTGAGATATGAGTTTATACTGAGGGGAACAGAAAACTCAGTAGGAAATTATTACTGACTACTGAGTAACAATTACTGGAGCAAGTTTAATAATGTCTTCAAATTATGGTAATAGTATTAAATCCTACTCATTCATGCTACTGGGCTCATGTTTTTTTCCCTGTATAAAGGCTCAAAGTATAGATCTGTCAGTCACGTCTCTTTCTAAAGTGAATTCCGTTAGTGACTGTAAATCTGGATGCTTGTTCATGGCTCTAAACTGCATCTCTTTCCCTCACTGATGACTTCTCTGGTTTTGCTGTTTGTGGGGTTGCCAGCTCACTACAGCATGGCTCTGACTGCAACTATGAGATGTGCCATGCATTTTGCATAGATTCGGAAAGGACTCAGGAGGAACAAAATCTGCTCTTTGGACTCAGGAGGAACAAAATCTGCTCTTTGAACTGGCTTTTTTAAAGACTACACCTTACAATATTGTCTTGGTTTGAAAGACAGGCGTCTACCAAGGAAGGATAGGAGCCTCCCTTGGAATGGAAAATGCAAACCCCCTCACTCCTAATTATTATAATTTTGAAATTAAAGGGGCTCTCAGGCAAAGAGATGAGGATAGGAGGAATAACAGTTCTTTACTAGTATGTATAAATAAAATACAATAAAACAAGAACCAACAAATTGCAACTCAATAGGAAAATTAGAATAAGATGCAGTATTATAAAAACAAAACTGACAGAGTTAGAATACAAGCTGACACCCTGTGAGTCAAGGTGTTGGTAGCAGTCCAGTTTCAATGGTGGCTCCAGTAGTCCTCCTGGAGTGACAGATGGTTCTGTTGGAGGAGTGATCCTGAAGAAGGGTGGAGTTTTCTGGTCTTCCTCTGGGAATACAGTGGAGAAAGGCTGACTGTGGTGTTCCAGAACTCAGATTATATACATGTAGGAGTGCTTAGCTCCTTCGCCTGCGTGGAGCATCTCTGAATGGGATGGTGTAATTTTATCAGTCATGTGGTGAGACTCAAATGGCACATCAAGAGAAGATGTCTCTCTCTGAGGAAGAGATAAAGAAAGCTGTCCCACCCAGTTTCAACAGATGGCAATAGAATACACACTCTCAGCTTCATCTTGCATTTGCAACCTAAGACAAATTTAAAATCCATGCAACGATGATCTGACTCTTCAGACGTCTTCTGAAGCAGGTGCACATATCTAGTTTTGAATTCTCAGTAGGGATAATAATTAAAATAGTCTGTAGGTCAGCTAACAACAGTCCAAGAGAAGAAAGGATGGAATGTATTTCTCTGCTTATGTGTCATTTGTAGCTCTACCAATTCTGAGCCAGCTAGTGTAGAGCAATTACTAAGTTTCAGTATTAAGTTGGAAAACTTTCCAAAAAACAAGAAAAGTGGTGAGCATTTTATGCAAGGAGGAATTAAGGCTACATTTGGTGTGTTAGAATTTTTAAATTAGGCTCATATGCTCCAGAGTACAAGCTTGTTTTGCATGATGTTCTGCTATTGGAGGATGGCTTGCCTGGGCATTAAGCCCTGGCATGAAAGGCAATAGAATAGTTTGGAAATTAGGAGAAGCAAATGGTGACACAGTGGATGTTCATTTGTGCATAGTCCTTCTTAAACAGCTCCTATGAAGAGACTGAAGCAACGTAACGGAAACAGCATGGAAGAAAAGCTGACCTTCCCAAAAAGGGAACTGGTAAATACAACAAGTGTAAAACTTAATTTTTTCTTCTTTGGTAGTCAGATTGTCTGGTTTTGTCAAATGTGTATTTCTTATGTTAACTTACAGAGTTTTAGATATGCTGTACTTATCAAATAACTTAAAGAATTTGTAAGTGACTGGCCTGCCAGCATGCCTCAGCTCTGAGGACAGCAGTTTTCAGGCTTATTTGTCCCTAGCCATCTGCTGAGATTTCATGCTTTCTTTTCAGGACATATATTGCTTGGCATGTTTCCCCTTCTTAACTTCTGTTACTGGTTTAAACCAGATGGGCCACAGGTAATTATTTTGGCTTCATGAAAATCCGGGTTTACCAACTCTGGTCCAGTTTGGCTTCATAAAAACTTAAGATTCCGGCCGGACTCCAGCTCAGAGTTGGTACTTGTGCTGGAATGAGTGAAACAGAAATCTGAGTTCCTCAGAGATAGAATAGAAAGCAGGGGTTGAATTAAAGCCTTTAGAGAAATTAAAATATATTAAGCCTCATAGACATGAAATAGAAGTATAAATCTAAATATAAGTAAAATACAAGTTCTGGTTTTAGTTTTTAAGTAAGAATATGACTAAAAAGAGCAAAAGAGCCCTATGCTCTGGTTTAAAGTTCAGTAACCTACTCCCACACATAACAGAAACATAGTAGGATTGCTTGCATTTCTAGATGGAACAGATGGAGCTATTTGTGTGACTAGATAAACTCTATGGGTAGAAAATGTGTAAGAACTGACATTACCTTCACGTTAGTAATTGAATTCTAATATGTGTAAAAAGAATCTTTTAGAACCATGTTTCTAGCTGATTGGAGGAATCCTGAATAGAAGGCAGGAGTCTGGACCAGAGTTGGCAATTGGGAAAACCCGGACTGGGGTCTCAACTGGAGTCGGTAATTTGGAAAAGCCGGACCAGATTTCAGCCAGAGTCTGGACTTGAGTTGGCAAACCAGATAACCTGGACCTGTGTAGGCTACTCCATAGCAAGAACAGAGATCTCGTGCTTCTCTATTTGGAGGGCACAGACTGCAAAGGCAACAGCTGGAATGGGATGTGTGTGGTAAAGAAGAATGCCAGCCCTTAATTTTCTGCAAAAAAATCATTAGATACGGAGATACCATCCTGCTTCCTGATAAAAATATAGCAAGTTTTCACTTCTCATTCTGTTAAAATTCACAGTCTCCTAGTGATATGAAGCACTCGGAGTGTATGAAGGAACCACTCCCAAGGCTTTTGTTGTGAATTTGTAGCACTCACTTGTAATTTTCTTGCTTGTTGAGCTGTCTAGGTTTTGTTGGTTTTAAAATACCTATCTTAATGTTTCCTGTCTGCGAATTTGGTAAAGAGATTTTTTCCATTGAGAAAATTTGAACATTGTCAGTAATGTGGTTTTTAGTAGAGATGTTTATTTTAAACTGTGATCTTTTCTGAGGACAAGGGACAGGTAGCCCATATGCTCTGAAAGCATCTATCTGAGTATCAACATTGCTATTATGAAATAAGCGTACCAGACAAAGACAGTGCACAAGTAAGGGTTGCAGGTTTTTTACTTCTGAATTTAAGCTTCTATTCAAAACAGTAATAGAATAGAGTATTGGAAGGTGCAAATAATAGAAAAAATAAAGTCAAAATAAACTATAACTACATTATTTTTACTGGAGGTTTATCTAGCAAACTCAAAATACAATTGAATGGATGTCAGAACTCCCAGACTACCTACACCTTTAGAAGGTTCTCCCTAATGTCTAGCCCAAGTTTACTAAAGCAATTATCTTGGGATATTCAGACTGCTCCAAATCATTATAGATTAATTACTAAACTGTTGTGTTTCCATTAAAATTCTCTTCTCATTTGCTCATTCTTTTATAATTTGTGTCTCTTGGAATGACATTTCTCTTATTAACAATAAAGTGTCCTTTCATATTCTGTAATCAAAATGTGATTTGGAGATGTTAAGATGGGCTTTTGGTGGGAGGGGAGGGAAACTCCTGCTTTTGTTTCTGCCTTCATCTGTTGCAGCACTTTAGTGTGTGAAACTGGGAGAGTGTTCTCTGAGCAGAACTAGATGAATAACCATGACTGGAAGAGTGTATGGGTCCAGAAGTTATTGCACTGGTTTTATGGAATAACTTTTCAGTTTGATTTTTAATTCTATTTTAAGAGGAATAAAACTTTTGTACAGAGATTGCTAAGTACATTTAAAAAGTGGGGAGGAGAAATTTATACTAACTTGGCATTTGTGTCATTTGTTTCTTCTGAAATGGACTGACCTTAACACTGTGGTTCAATGATGTTTTTGGGTTTGAAATGTACAGTCCCTGATTTGTCATATTGATCTGGGTTTGTAGGCCACAAGATCAGATACTGTGTTTGGATCATGCTTCACCTCTTGCAACATTTTGTCTTCAGAAAGGAATTAGAGAAAAAGAAATCTATATGTCAAAGGCTGGTGAAGATACATGAATTTACAGTAAGCATGTGTGTTTTCTGAAATGCCTGAGTAACATGAATCTCTGCAAAAGTCTTGATCTGTTATCTGTGAGGATGTGCTCACTGAGGGAGAGAGGTCAGAGATGGAGCACATGCTGTGCTTTTTGCAATCTCTTTTCAGTTGCACAGAATTCATACCCCGCTATGCAGTAAATCTGCTTTTGTCTATCTGAGGATCACTCTTTTGTTGCTTAAACATTCTGTATGGTCATATTCTTTTGACAGTGGGGATTAGAGCTGTAATTATTGTTCATGGCTTTGAACAGCAGTATTGTTTCAAGGTCCTGTTGCTGACTTGGCTGCTTCATACAGTGCTGTTGTAGACAGACCTTAATTCTGTTTTTAGCCTGATTTCTGAGGTTACAAAGTGTCTGTAAGATTCCTCTCTTACATTTTCCATCTCTCTGCTAAAGCTTCTTTGTAATTTGACCAGTTCCATGCCAATTTGATGTAGGCATAGAATTTTAATAGTCAGGTTCTTGTTACTTCATGAAAATATGTAGCTGGCTAGATGAAGATTAAAAAAAAATCTTCCCCCCCCCTCCCCCCCCCGAGACCCAGCTGTAAGAGGGCATTGTAAATAGAATACTATAGGACACTAGAAATTTAGTTGCAAAACATCCATGGAAACTGGGATCCATGTAGAATTGTTTTCTAAGTACTGATAGTGAAAAATTACTTCAGTGAGCTGTCATCCTGAGAGTTTTGAAAAACCTAAAATGAGGAAGGCTAGTTACAAAACTGTCAAGAGAATTTTTTTCGGAAAAGGAAATGGTTTCAGATTGAACTTGCTTACACCTTTGACTGTTTCATTATCAGTGCCTATAATTGTGTGATGAACAGGGTAGACATTTATCTCTTTCTTCTGTTTTCTATAGTACAGACTTCATGGAGGAAGAAACAGTGAATATTTGTTCAGTGATTGTGCATTAACTGAATTCAGTTGTCTGTGTTCATAAAATGCAATAGCATTATATGGTAATGCTCTTATCTGCAACGAGCTATGAAAACCAATAATATCTCATGGTGAAGAAAAATTTGCAAACAGTTGCTTTACAGAAAATTATACATGACAAGAAAATTAAGTCATTAGTGAGAGACTGACTTCTGAAATAGAGTCTTAGTGGAAACAGAAAATCAATCAGTTTTCCATTATGAAGGCTATTCAAAGATGAGGATACAGGAAAGTTCTGTTTTATAAAGGAGAGTAAAGGTGAGGTAACCGTACAAGAATGCAGTTTGAACTTGCAGGGAATAGCAGCCAGTTAAGACCTTTTTCCTCCTTATTTCATTTTGAGAGGAATTGTAGTGAGACAAGACGTAATTGAGAAATGTAGATTCATTTGAAAGTAAATGACAGCAGCTTTCATTGTTGAAGTATTTTTTCCAGTCTTTCAATATGAAGGACTACAAACTCAAAACCTTACAAAAATACTTATCAGTAAAGCATTAATGGGAATTTTGAGACATATGACTGTATGTAATTTGGAAAATTCGGGTAATAAACCTTCTAGGCTGTGAAACAAATCCCCCCTGCAGTTATTTTAGACATGAAAAGATAGAATAGTAAAAAGAGACTGTGGAATTCTAAGCTGTGTATATGGAAATACTTGGGAAAACAGGTGGTTTCTTCTAGGTCTGTGATGTTGTCCCAATAATAGGGATGTTTTTTATATACATGTGGCAGTGTGCCATTGGGAAATTTGACAAATTCTCAGGAATGTGTGCAAATAAGACTTATGCTTTCAGGGGAATCATCTTTCTGTGAGTTCTGCCAGGTTGCCATTGCTCTCTTGCTTGAAGGGGAGAACTTGTAAAGATTGTGTTGTATTCCTGAGGCTTTTTATGGGAAGGATTTCCATGGATGTTGTGTAAGGCAGCTTCCTTACTGTTTGTTTAAAGTAAAACAAGTCACAGAATAAAAAACGTCCACTTTAGGTGGAACAGCAATGAACTGGAAGGGAAAACTCCCATTTTCCCTTTGCAGTGTGTTTTTGTTCTTCCACCCCCTTTCTGCACACCCAGCAGTCCCATGCCCTGTTTTCTGTATTTAGTGTTAATAATTTCCCTGCACTGATAATTTCTACTTGTAAAAACTTCTGTAGAGATTTTGTAGAAAACCTGAATTCCTGATGTATGGTGCCTTATCCCTTAAATGTTGAGCAGGAGTGACAGACACTTTTTAGATTAAGTCCAGATATGTATTTTTACAGGGCTAAGTCCATATTTCTTACACATTTTAATAGATATTTTAAAATACCACGTAGAATAGCTACTGCATCCATTAGAAAGTCTTGGTCCAAGGAATTTGTGTGTTTACATTTGGCTGATATTTTAGAAATATAATCCTACAGCTTTTTCTAGAAAACAGAAAATTGAAAAATATGGGATAAATATCATTCCATATTAACAGTTGTTTCAAACCAGAAAGAAGAAAAAAAATAAAGCTTAATTTGTTTGAGAGATGCTTTTCCTTGTCAATAGCAAGGAAAACACATTCACCACAAATTGTTAGTTTCAAATATTAATTATATAACATAGAGAATACAATTTGATTTTCCTTTTACTATGGAATTTTATATCATCCTCATTACCAGTGTCTGAGCATTTTCAAATCACTCTTTTAGAACTGATACCTGTCACAGTTTTAATGTCTTTCCTTATGGAGATTTGGTTATGCACTTCTTACTTTGCATTGTTATAGTCTTGCTTAGGTATTTCCCCTGCCTGAAATGTGCTTGCCAGGCAAATAAACCACATACCCTGTACTGAAAGTAGACCATGAAGTGTAAGATGAATTTTTGGGTCCTGAATTGTCAATCAGAAAAGTAGGTTGAGTGATGACTCAAGTCTGAACACTTAGCTTTGCATCTGCTTTTCATCAGAGCATTTATCATTGCCAGAGAAGCTCTTTCATCAAAATATGGAAAGCATATTGGGTAAAGAAGCCATAAAAATACAATATAATTCCTGGTTGCATAGGTTGAGACATAATATTGCACTGCCACATTGAAACTGCTTTGAAAGGAGCTGAAAACCCCCGTGCTTTCTCAATAATAGTGCAAACCAAATCTGTAACTATGAGGCATTGCCTGAGTAAGTTTAAGGCCTATTTAATAGTAAAAAATTGTCAGGTATCTCAGATTAAAAAAAAAAATTATGGTTCTTGTTCATAGTGTAAGGCAAAGGTTTTCAGCAATCCCAGAAAAATCAGTCTTGTCCTTTTGTCTTTCCTTTCTTCCCAGTGTCTGTTTCATTGGGGTATGCACAGAGGAGTGGGCTTGCCTGTAGATTCAACTTATATAGTTCAGTTTTTCAGTTGATTATAACTCACATTCATGTATTTTGTTCAATCCAAATTACTGAAAACCCCCATGGATGCTGAATAGCAATAGTTGGTACTAGCAGGAAGGCTGGGGAATTTTAACCCTTTGAGGCTATCCAGAGCTGAAACTGGTGCCCTGTGCTCCAGTAGGGTCAGGGCGGGGTCACCAGGCCCATCACTTGTGTGGCCTCCCCAGTCCCCCTGCAGCATGGAACAGTGCTGCTCCAGGGAACGAGTCCTGGCGTGAGACAATCCGGAGAGCTGGAGCTCCAGGGCCAGGGATTGAGGGGCTGGGGGTACCATCTGTGCCACCCAAACATCCTTTCTCCATCCTGTCTTCATTTCTTCTCTACCCCTCCTGCCTCATTATCCTTTTCCCAGCTTTGGAGGATTTCAGTATCTTGGGAGAAGAGTTTGGGGCTGGTTTTGCAAATGGGCTGAGAGGAGTCCTGGCTTCCTGATGAAGTTTGCTGTGGAAGTTTTAAGAGCAGATTTGCAATGCAAACTCAGTTGTTACTCTCACTTCTACTTCGGCAGAGTCCCTTAATCTTCTTTACAAAGTTTTAAAATTAAACAAGCCATGTTAAAAAAGTAATCCCTAGTGAAAGTGGAGTCTGTCCCAGTTAAGCAGGCTGGAAATATTCAGCAAACTGGTTAAATTATGCTGAATTCCTCTCCAAGGCAGTGGGATTTAGGCTTGAGTGTTTTAGCAAACTAGGGTAATTGTAAATACAGGCTCTTTTTTTGGTCTTTATGGAGGTTTAGACTGGAACCTTAGGAGAAGTTTCTTCACCCAGAGGATGGTTGGAAACAGGCTCCCCAGGGAAGTGATCACAGCACCAAGCCTGACAGAGTTCAAGCAATGTTTGGACAATGCTCTCAGATATATGGGGAGATTCTCAGGCCTGTCCTGTGCAGGGCCAGGAGTTGGACTTCATGATCCTTGTGGGTCTGTTCCAGCTTAGCATATTTGAAGATTCTGTGATTCTGTGTATACTGTACAGAACTAATAAATGATGATGAAGCTTCTGCCACTTCACTGACTATTTTGGAAATGGTATTCAAAGTTTGGAAGAATGACAAGCTTTTGACTCAGACTTGGAAAGTATTACTTTTATGGACTTTGCTTATTCTCTGCCAGGTCTCCTGACTTTCTGTGCTGAATTTCTCAATGAAGTAGTGAGTAGAACAAACCTGCCCTTGAGTTGAGTTTACGTAAATATCAGAGCGAGTGGAAAACCTCCAATTTGAGGTATAATAGCTGTCAAAAATATTTAGGTTTTATTCTTGATTGCCAGTTTTCTTAACTCAGAACAATTCTAAAGCCATAAATCAAATAGTCCTGGTTTTGTTCCAGTGGAGTTTCCTAAATTGCTTGACTAGAGCAGAGTTGACTGGTCGTACTCATTGAACTGGTGAGTGGTGCTTAATTTTTTTAAGAGTGCTGCTGTTTTAACACTATACTTTCATGGACAAAGTATATTCATTGCTGCTGGGTTTGTTCAAGTTGGAAATTTGTGCCCTTGCCACTCAGATGATGTTCCTTTGTAACAGAAGTAGCTGAGTTACAAAATTGCTTTGGAGAAAATTATGGCAATATCCATTTTAACCTGTGGGTTTCTTCTTAAGTTACACATGCAAATTTCATTAAAGTACTACCTGGCTAAATCTATAAAGCAATCCAACTTGCCCTAATATCTAATACACATTATAATTACTTTTTATGTTTTTCCCTTCAGGAGTAATCACAATCAATTTACTGAAAATGTGTTTTGCTGGAGTATGCATTGGGAAATTGCTTTGCCTACAGACATCCAAGTTGCCATGGCATTGTTTCAAAGATGTATTTATTATTTTAATTCTTGTAGAACAACTGTAGTTTGCAATTGTAGTACATCACAAGCAGATAACTATAAAAAAATTTGAGGTCCAGCAGTAAGTTCCAGAAATTAAGAAATTTTTTTTTTTTCAATTTGTTACAACCCTTGAAGGAAAAGAATAGGATTTCTCCTTCCTGTGACCATTATATCACTAGTTCTGAAAATCTGACAGGCGTGTTATGTGATTTAATCTGCCCTGCATTGTAACCTGCATTTTGTTCACCTCTTTGGTTATGTAGTGGAACACAAAGTGTCCTTGTGAACTGATAAATGAACACTGTTATGCTCTGGTGATCCATGCAGCACATATTGTTGGATGTAGAATTTGCACACTGATCCAGAAGGGATAAAGGTCAAAATATGTGATTTTTCTGTTTATTACTTGCATCTGTCACTGAGCATCTTTTTTGTTTTTTACATTTAAGATGGAACGTGAGTGGTTTTAAAAGCATACCTTGCCTAGACAAGGCTTGACTTCTGATTTCTAGATCAAGTGGCAGTTTCTGATATTATTAAGAAAGTCTGGATTTTCCAGTCTCTGTCCTCTGTACAAGAGGAATCTTGTACAGTCATGTAAGCCTGCCTCTTAAATGGCAGAGATGCACCAGAGAGTTTGTAGCTGTTAAATTTTTTCCCCTTTTCTTTTGCAATGTACCCCTATGTACACTGCTGTCCCAAATTATTTGGGACAATTTCCTGCTTCTCTACCTGTCTGTGTCATGTTAATATGCTTCAGAGCCCTCTGGTTGAGGACAGAGTTCTTCTGGAAGTAGCTTCTCCATTTTAGTCCAGTCCCATCTTTGCAATGTGATTGAGGTTGCCTTATGTTGCCTGCCCTGCTGTTTGTGCTACTATTTTGAAATTACAAATTCTCTTTGAAACAGATTCCATGTTTTCAGGCAATTTGAGTGAATTAATTGTCTCCATCTTGAATGATTGAAGGAAGTCAATAGCCTCTCTGTCCAAAACAGACAAAATATACAGCCCCTCACCCAAGAGGATAAGGTAGACATTAATCCAGGTCTATATTTCTAAATCAAGAATACACAAGAAAAGGGGGGAATAATGGTTTTCTGTATTTCATACCAAGATGTGCTGAAGGCATAACTAGACTTTTGTCTAGAAAAGGTCATGGAATGGATTTCTTCTTTCTTCTCCACTGCCCAAAGAAAGAAATGGATCTGTTTTTGTCTAAAGAAAACAAGTTTTCTTTCTTAAGTTCGGTATAAACTGAAATTGTTGTTATTGGGGTTAATAAAAAAATATCCTTTGGTTTATATTTTTCTCTTAACAGCTGCACCCATCCATTTATTTAAGCGTGCCTCAGAGAACTTAGTTTTGTAAGTGTCAAAACCAATCAACAGCCCAAGCAATTAAGGGTTTTGTAAAAGCTTTTAGAGTTTTAGAATTGCTGCCTAAGGCAATTTGACTAGTCCACAGCCCTTACAATCACTATTGTAGCCATGCTAGAAATGCTTATTTGGTAAGTATGCTGTGGAAGTATGATTCTTCCCACTGGCCACCTACATAGCCTTGAATTTATTTTGTTTTCTTAGCTGTTTATTACAAAAATGGCACTGAAATACAGTTTTTTTGCCACCTCAGAATGAAAGATTTTTCCTATGTGATCAAATGGTATGAAACCCGAAGGAGAGAGTAAGCCTGGTTACTGTAGTAATTTATCTCTTCCTGTTTCTGTTTTGTTTTGAAAGGACCAACCAGCCGGGAATGTTCACAAAGAAAGAATTTGATCAGTTGGCTTCATCAATAGACAGCTTCAGTCTCATGACATATGACTATTCAGCCCCACATCGGTAAGACCCCATCTGGCATCAGAAAGATCATTGAAGGAGCTGATTCTTACTTAGGTCTGTTAAATCTACAGTACAAGATCAGGTTTTTCCAGTAAAGTGGATAGTGCTTTGTACTTGTATGATACTAAAGTTCTGATTAGTAATTAAAATAGATTATTTTTCCAGAAGCTGATAACACAGTACATTTTTGACAGCAGTATGTATCTGGGGTTTGGCTAATATGAAAGACTTTGTACTCCAGCTAAAAAGGCATCCTTTTAAAAGGATAGACTGGCACTTACTCTTTTCCAGGCCAGGTTCTTTTGTTTTGAATTATTTAGCACAATTCTGCAGGATAGGTACACTAATAATGTACTAATATTAATATTGTCAAGCAAATTAGCTTTAAACATGAGCACAGTTCCCAGCAACATTGCTCTGCTGTGTTAGCATGTTTAGTTTTACTGTCACAGGTATCATGAGGGCTTTGAGGCAGATAATTAGTAGGGAGTAGCAGATGTTGATATTTGTAAGACTGGGATATACTCTTCCTGTTACCATGTTAGTGAGTTCCTTTTGTCATGTTAATGTTTGAGGGAGAACCTGCTCTCCTTCTCCAGTGAGGTAGGAATGGAATGAGCACAATATCCTAATGTTACATACGTGACCATTCAATTACTCAGTGTATTAAGGCTATACTCTTCTTCTCCTTCTTTTTTGTTAGGTACTTTGTGGATTGTTTCCCATAAATAAGTGTTACACAATCATTCAAACCTGTCTTGGTTACCAGTCACTAATTTTGTAGTTCCTTCCCCAAGTAAATGGTAGTTTTTGTCCCAGTATATTTTCCCGATTGCAGTAAAAACGTTGAGAAAAAAACCTGAAGTCAGAGTTTTGAATTATAGCGTAGGCATTGTGCAAGGCCCAGTTATAATGTGCTAGGGGGAAACCTTTTCTTACCCCTAGGAAGGAATTTCACAAACCTTAGAATTGAATAAAAAAGTCAAGAGCGGGGCAGTCATGTTTTATGTATCAGCACTTCAAGCTACTGAAGAATATACATTTAACCTTGATAGAATTGTAAGTTCATCTTTGCTGATTTTTGTGTACCATAATTTGCTCTTTACAATTACACTGGTCAAAAAGAGAATGCTGAGTACATGTGAACATGTACTTTTTCAACCTTTTTGTTTTTTGCTAACTTGACAGGCCTGGTCCAAATTCCCCCCTTCCCTGGGTACGAGCTTGTGTTGAAGTACTGGATCCTGATTCAAAATGGAGGAATAAAATACTTTTAGGACTGAATTTCTATGGCATGGACTATTCTGCTTTGGGAACCTCTGGGGAGCCAATCCTTGGCAGCAGGTATGACTTCTCTGGATAGTAAGTACTTCTGTATGGTATATTCTCACAAAAATTAGAAATTCACAAGTATTCTTGTTTAGAAATATGGATGAGTTAGCAATACGGAAATGGCAAAAGTGATAAATCTGCACATGAAATAGTAGATCACCAGTTAGAGCAAGACCTGTAACTTGTCTTCCCTTACAGAAATGCAGATAGATGGCACAGTTATCCTGTCAGATCCCTTATGCAAAAATGGTTTGTGTAGTTTTCTCTTTTTCCTGTTCATGCTTGTACATACAGGTTGCCATCCTTGTGTTAAAAATGTTCTGCAGTATTCTCTTACGCTCTGTATCATTTTAGGGGTTCCTGCAGTTGTTCTAATGATTCTTTCTCTTAGTTCCTGAAGTTGTTACCTGTTACTTTGAAATTTGATATTGGTTTCCAACAGCAATGTGCCACCAAGTTTCTTTTTGGTGGAAAAAGCTGCGATAAGCTCACCTGGAGACAAAAACCTGTATCAAGATAAAGGGAAATATTCCAAAGGCAGCTTGAAATTTTATTTTGATTCTCAGAGGAAAATTGTTGTTTTTAGTTTTGGGTAATAACCACCTGTAATAACAGTGAGCTTTGCAGAAATACAGGCAGGGTATGGTACATCAAACCAGTAGAAAAACAAGAAAAACACAGTGAATTTGACAGGAAAATCAGATTTGTTCCAAAATTTGTTATTAAATTATAAAATAGAATGAAGCCAAGTAGAAACAAACGTAAAGCACACAGGGTGACTGTTCTCATTTCACGGGTTACTAAGTTCATTACCTCATTATATTTGAATGTAATAACAAATTGCTGTTTAGACATTGAAATACTATCTGAGGTAGACTGTGTAAGGTAAGTTTGAATTTTTTTGTGTCCATGCCTACAGTTACACAAACACTCTGTTATTGTTGTGCCTGCTTCTGCTCTCTTCCTGCTTCTCCTTTGCTCTTTGCAGGGGTGTAATGCTGTAGACACAGTTGTCTTCCAATCTGATCTCTGAATCTGACTGAATGACAGAAAAGGGGAAAATAAAGCCATTGTTTACAGTGAAAGGTACTTAGCAAGTATTCCAGAATCACTTCTGTAAAGTTAGTGGTGGTGGTTAGGCAGGAATAATACTCAATAGTCAAAGCACTGTTGATTTACAGACCTAATTACACAAGCTCAGCAAAATTATGTAGCTTCACTGTAATATTTACAACTCCTTTTGCAAGTGGAGTGTAGCACTATCTAGCATAATAAAAGATTCTTCCTTTTCTCTGAACTGCAGCTTTTGAAATTAAGTTTCCACTTGAAAAACACTGTGCACTAGGATGGCATCTACTTTTCATAGATTCTTCTGGACTATATTATGGTATTAATTCATGTTGCTTTTTAGTTAATGGCAGAATTTTCTAGCCAAGAGTCATGTATAAACCTTCAAGTTTTATAAGTTTTTCCTTTTTTTTTTTTTTTTTTTTTTTCTAAAGTTTTTTATGTTTTACTGAAAGCAGCTCTTTACCTGTGTTTAGGACACTGCTGCACAGTATGGTTCTGTTAACATATTCTTCACTAGCAGATCATGAGATTGTAGTTTTCCAGATATTTACCGAAGCAAGGTTCTTGGACAAAGTCTTCAAGAGGCTTTGAATTTATAAATCAGTTTTCCCATTGCCATGTTACCAGCAAAGGGAAAAATGATGATGTTTATTTTTCCAGAAATATATCTCCAAGCATTCATAGTTGTATATGTCATGTAGTAATGTAAAAATAGATTCAAGGTAAAATAGCTTCCAAATAGGCCAAACTTCTGACAAAAAGAAAACGGGAAAAAGAGGGTTTTAGTGTAGAATAAGCTTTCTGCCACTTAATTGGTATCAGGCTGTTTGTAAGGAAGTCCTTTGACCTGCAAAAAATGCTGAAGGATTGATTCAGTTCACCTGTAAGGCACTGTCCATATGTTGTACTGATAGTGAAGCTGAGTTAAAGTACTGGTATTAGAATTAAAGTCTATTCAGTTAGGTGCAGTCTGGTGTGTGTCAACTTCTTTGTTGTAGGTTTCTGCTCAAGTTTTTGCATATGAAATTTATTGCAAGTACAAATCTCCAGCATGTCAGTGCTTCTTAGCACACAGTAAGGTGCACAATTTATTTCTTATTGAAACATATTCATTGGAATCTGATCGCTTTAAAAAGGGAGATGGAGAATTGCAAGATTCAGTGGCAAACTGTGTAAGTTGTTTGATGTCAGTCTATTATGAACCTTAATTGATTATTAGTAAAGTGTAAGCATAAAATTGCATGCAGAATGCAGAAATCTATGCTGCTCTCATGTTTATGTTTTTCTTTAGGATAGGAATTATGTGATGGAAATAGATGCTGAACATAGGTAGATTTCATTCACTATATATTTTTTCATTCCAGAAATTCATAAAATAACTTACAATAGGACTCCTATTTGAATAACATATTATTTGACAGTGTTTTTTATTGCAGAATGTAATGTAAAGGTAGAAGTACTTGCAAAGATATACAACCTTTCCATGTAATACCCTGTTTCCTTCATACACACCATAAGAAGTAACAGGTATATATGGGTATGTTTGCATGTACATATATCTATATAGATACATCTCAAGATTAAATGAAATTAAAGCAATTTTTCTCTTACAGCAGCACAATGTAGTTTGTCCTTGGGTGTTGTTACATTAGGAACTACAATTTATATTTAAAGCAACAAGTTGTTTCTTAAAGCTCAGTTACAACTATTGCTTATTAATACAATGAGTCAATCACACAGATTACAGGACTTTCGGGTGCTTTAATCAACCAAGTACTGTTTGGTTAGCTGCAGGGAAGCTGCATTCCTGTGTATATTTCATTGTGGCATAATTTTTATGAAATCCTAAGATGGAAATAAAGGTGTTCTGTTTATGATTCTCCAAGTCATCTGTAGTGCTTCTGGCAATGTTTTTTTGCCCTCTGGCTGTCAAGAATCAGGTATCTGAATTGTTAAGATGCAGAGATGCAGTCATTCTAACTTTCCACTGTATTAAAATCCTGTCAGAGCACCATCTGGTGCTGCTGACTTGCTTTTCAAGTGATCCCCTTGTTCCAGCATGTCCTCTGTTGATACTGTTACCTAACGGTATTTCCTCTTCACCTCACAAGTGTATGTCTTGGGTAAATAATTTTTCAGTATACTCTGAAGCTTAAGAAATGGGTTAGTCTTTCTGAGACATCTTTACCTTTGAGTCTTTTTGGAGACCTGCAGTAGGTCCCCAAGCCTCTCAATCTCACGAGCCTCTGAATTCCAGTGTACTTTTAATGCCTTTAGCTATCCATTCTGCAGAATCTCTCATAATCACTGGGACATTACATTTCAGTTGAAGTTTTGTTTTGCCTTCTCATGGCAGGTTACACAGAAGTGTGATGGTTTTTTTCATTCCATGCCGTCCAAAATCTGTATCCATTATGACCCAGGCCAAAAGGGAACTGATAAACTTCATTGCTAGCTGTGTAAATCAAAGGCTATCATGTGGCAATGGTGTCACTTAAGTTTAATACATCAAAAATTTTTATTGAGCACCTCCCTCCCTGCTAAGTTTCATGTGATAATGTAATTTCATCCTTTTTTTTGTATAGGATTGAAAGAGGGAAGATGCAATCTCTAATGTTCCACCTGGCTCTGTGTAACTTCTGAATATATTCTGCATTCAAGCTGCTTTTGTTCCAAACATAGCCATTGAAAATAGATATGTGAATAACTCCATTGTTTTGAAACAATACTCTCTGTGCTTACCTTTTATTGAAAGTAATCTGAATAAGGACTTTTAAGTTAATCTTAAATATTTAAGAAGATTGATATAATAAATTTCCAGCTGAAGCAAGGGAGAAACTAATTTTACAATGCATTGTGCTGTTCAGAGATAGCTTTCAAGTCATCTTATTTTCTATGTGAGGATGTAGAGTTCTACTGAGAATTTAATTGGCTGTCTGCCACTCTGTAAATACCACATAAAATGAGGTACTTAGAAATAGTTAGAGGTGAACTTTTTCCTCTGAATTATCATGGCATGTCTTTATAAGCAGCAGTTTAAGATTTGGGCCAACTGTGACTCATGATTTTGTATTATAGAAGTTAACAAAAAGCTTGTGCCAGGAACTCTTTTACTCTTGAAGCTGCAAAGCTTTTGCAGTCATTTCTCTTTGTGCTGTAATTCTCTCAGGGTTTCTATTACTTCCCTGTATGCCAGGATTCCGTATCTTGATTT
The DNA here is from genome assembly GCA_013400315.1 of Bombycilla garrulus. Lineage (NCBI taxonomy): Eukaryota > Metazoa > Chordata > Aves > Passeriformes > Bombycillidae > Bombycilla > Bombycilla garrulus. The sequence goes on from VXBU01016690.1 coordinate 98,489, forward strand.
AATCTATTTTGTTCATAGTTCATGGGATTTTGGGGAGATACTAATATTTCAAATAAACCAGTGTACCTATTAGCTTTGTAGGACTGAACAGCTTGACCTGAACAGCTTGACAGTTGTCCACCTCTCCTCTTTACTGAGGAAACTGCTAAGCTATTTCTTCTTAAATTGTACTGCTGGGCCAGATGGTAGAATCATGGCAGTAATTGGAGAAGGTTACAATTGAGCTTGGAATCAGAAATTATTTCTGTATTACAGATGTCTAAATATTTCAGGAGTGTTTCAAAAGTTTTATTCTATTAAATTCCCTCTGGAATATTCCATGGTATATCTGTCCCTACCTCCCTTTAAGAATGGAAGGCAAGATTGAGCTGTTAGCTGAAAGTGTAAGACTAGTTAATTCATATAAGGTAGGTAGAACATCTTACAAAGTAAAATTTTTGGTTATATTTCAATTTATCCAAATTTACCTTGTGACGAGAAATAAAAAAGCTGTTATGATTGTTTTTTATGTAAAACACATTCTTGTTTCTTTTGAACTGAGGCAAAGGTGGCTTTTGTTTATTAGGCAAGTGATTGCTTCTCAGGTTCAGTTGTACAATGGCATTGTCTGTGGATGAGTGTGTAAATCTCAGTGAATCTGCTTTAAAACACTGGCCAGTCGTGATGTGCATTTTAAATGGAGGGCATATGCCGGAGACTTCCCTGTCCCGGATTCTCCAGCAGTGTACAAAAAGTCCTTTTCTCATCAGCTGTCTGAGCCAAAGAGGCACTCTGGAGTCCTTAGTTTGTGTTCTCAAGGCAGTTTATTAGTTCCTTATCAACAGTAGATTTCTCTGCCCTGCCGAGGTCGACACAGCAAAACTTTCAGAGACACACTGTGCCCTGCACACTCTCTGCCCTGCAAGGGAGATCGAGGCACACTGTGCCCTGCACACTGTCTGCACACTGTCCCACACACTGTGTCCTGCAAGGGAGATCGAGGCACACTGTGTTCTGCAAGGGAGATCAAGGCACACTGTGCCCTGCACACTGTGTCCTGCAAGGGAGATTGAGGCACACTGTCTGCCCACCCCAGGTCAGCTCTATTCTTTTATACTATCAACTACGTATCCAATGTTTACCATTAATTTCCAATCCGTGACCCTTACATTACATTGTCCAGCTCTCTGACAAACCAATCCAAAAGTGCCAACATCACCAAGAAGATGGAGGTTAGGAAGAAGAAGAAGAGACAACATGCCACGTGTAAGAATTCTCCATCTTGGCTCCCAGACACCCCTGTCCAGAATCTCAAACCCCCCTGGACATGAGTCCAAATCTTTTCCTTTTCATCTATAATTATTACTAATCTACTCTTTAAACTCTGGTGACTTGCAATTCTTCTTATAAGTTAGTAATTTTTCTCATGGATTAAAATCAAAGCCACAGGCATTCTCAGTATCAATCCAGGTTCTCCGACATCTCTGGCAAGGCTGAAAAGCCTCCTGAACAGGGTTTGGATCATTCTGAGATGCCACAGGAACCCCCTGGGTTCCAACAGGCATATTGTTGTGAAATGTGCTCTTCTCTGTCTCCCGTGGTGTTTTTTAATAGTAAATTTGCTGCAGGCAATATTTAGGCAGTTAAATACTGAAAAAATAATAAGTATATTGTTCTTTACTCCAACAAGTATATTGTTTTACTCCAACCATTAGCATGATGAAATTAGGAAAAACAGTTCTGTGATTTAAAGCTAAGAGACAGAAACCTTTACTGTAAGGTAAATTTACTCATGTTCCTAGATTTGCATGTGGGTGTTTTTGCCTGGTGTAAAGTGAAAGAAATTGCTTGCTTTGGTAGCCTTCTTTGGGCTGGTGAGATCACTAATGGTGCACCTCAGGTCAGTCCTGGCTCTGATTGAATCTCTTCAGATATGTGATGGTTAACAAAGAGCGTAGAACAGATGACAGCATGTATGTACCCAGATCACTCCACTATGAATCCCTTTGCTCCCATTCCCCCCTCCTCTCTCATGCTCAGTGCTGAAAGGGTAATCATTAATTTTCTATGGTGTTGGCTGTCCCTCACAAGATACTCCTTGTGTTTAGTTCCACTGCAGTTCAGTTGGGAATGAGTGTGAAAAGGGCCTCCTGAAAATGCTTAGTGACTTTAGACCTAGAGCTCTGCCAATGCAGTGTGCTCACTTACTGGATTGTGTGCAGTATAGATTCCTGGGGGAATCTATGGATTTTGAAGGCATGGATCCTCTTTTGGAGCCAAAAGAGAGCAGCCTGGATGAGCTTATCAGCTACTCAGGGACCTACCCATCACTGACATGGATACATGGACTAAGGTCTTGGCTCCAGACAGCTGGATACATTTCCCTATTATTTCTAGACTGGGAGAGCTTTTGACCTTTTCCCTAAGTTATACAAAAAAAAAAAAAAAAAAAGATCCTG
>VXBU01016690.1:100965-272673 GCA_013400315.1 Bombycilla garrulus
ATGGGGAGAGTTTTTTACCTTTTCCCAAAATTAAAAAAAAAAAAAAAAAAAAAAAAAGATCCTGGAGTTTGATATTGATTGCCTTTTCTTTTTACTGGAAAACTGGCAGTAGTGAGATCATTTGTATTTTGTTCAAGGAGGTGCATTGTTTGATGTGTAGTGTATGTGTGGGGGTTTTTAGCAGACAAGCTTTTCTTTTAAAAGCAAGTAGTTGGAGTTTTTTTGATCTTAAACTGATTTTTCAATCCCCATTATCTAATTTTAAAATTTATCTGTTCAGTGAATTGAATTGCCATGATTGTTGGGGAAGCAGTCAGAATTAAAATCAAGTTTCTATATAAATTTCTATAGGCCTGTTGAAACTGATCTAAATATCATCAGCATAGGTTTGAAAGTTGAAATTAACTTTCTTGGTAACTCAAATGTAATTTCTATTGGTTGGATTTAGAGGAAGACAACTATATACTCATGCATTTGCTAAAGAGCACCATTTCCAAAGCTTGATTACTTGGCTATGTGTATGCTGTCAAGCTGACTGCCGCAAAAGTGGTGCTGGGGACCCAGTGCTTACAAAGTATCTTTGGGGCTTTTTCCTTTGAGGTGACTCTGGTCCAGTCCTATGAGCTGGAACTCATTAACAGTTTGAGTGCCACTCCAGTTGTTTCATCCAAAAGAGGCATCCATCTTTTGCACTCTGAGATTGCTCCATGCTGAAGACTAAGGCATGGGGCTAGTTTTTATTGTAAAAGTTCCATCCTGATGTGAGCTGGGAGTTTGATATAGGCAGAATCACACAACCTAAATGCTTCCTTTCATTTGACACAATGCTTTTAAGCAGTACAATGAAAAAAGAAAATCAAGTAAAGTTATAAAACATTATTCTTTGCATATGGCAGTGAAAAATTTTCTCTAAAAATAATATTACATTTCTCAAGACTTTTTTTTTTTTTTGGTGCACTGTTCTTTCAGAGGGCAAGAATAAATGTGCATGTTTATTGCAATTCCAGAAAAAAGTAGCAATCACATCAGCAAAGTATTCAGAGTGATCAAATTACCAACAGAAGGACTCAATGACCAAGTGAAGAGCCAGTGTGGAAATACATAAGATTTAGGAATAGCTTTGAAGCCTTGAAGTAATACTTACAGGAAATAGTAATGGAGCATATAGCTATAGATTCTTTGAAGTAATAGAAGTGCAGGTGTGTTCCACAACATTAACAGCTTCTGATTTGTGCAAACAGGTTGTTTATACTTAGAATTATACAGCAGATGATTGAATAAGGTTTTCTGGTGATAACATTCAGTAGTGGTACAATGTCCAATAAATTTTTTCCTTATAGTTTTATGAGCTATTTCAGTATATATATTAGTAATGCCAGCAAACAGAGTGGGTTTTTCCACCTTAAATTAATTCATGCCTGCATTAGGAAAATGGATCTAAAAATGTTGAGTAATAAATTTACCTAAAATAAGTTTTTGGATTTTGGGCTCTAAAAATAGGAGCATTATATTTCAGAATGTTGCTGGAATGCAGTGTTGTTCATGGCTAAAATGGAAATCCAGGCAAACTTCGATACTATGTCTACTAAAAATACAGTATTATGAAAAGTATTACAAATTAGTTATTTGGAAATTCAATGAGATTTACAAGAATTTACAAGCACAAAATATATCTATATATTCTAAATGTATACCTTAGTTACCATGTATACCCATATAGTTAACCATTTCTTAGTTTTATGTATGTAATTTTTGTGTTTAAACCAAGTGTTGGTTTTCTTCCACTATTTTAGAAAGAAGCTGTCTTTGAAAAAAGAAAAAAAATCTCACCATAAACTACATCTTTGTAAACCTTTTGCAAGTAGCTTCTGCTTTTTGTTATACATCTGTCCTTAAGGTTTGGGAGGAAAAAAAAAATGCCTCTAGAATGGTGTTTCCTGTGAAGTTCAAGGTAATTGCACTGCCTGGCTTAGAGCAGGTACATCCTCTTCACTGCTTGTGGGGAGGAAATTGAGTCAGCAAGAGGGTTAAAGAAGAGACCCAAAGCTCTGTAACCCAGTTTGTGTGAGACTGGGGATAGTCCCGCTGCCAGTCTCTAGTATGGAATGGGAGTGTAGATGGCAGATGCCTGCAATTTTGAATATAAAATTATTTTCTATAATGGTGTCTTGGGTTGAAGACAGGTATCTGCTGGGGAAGGCAGGAGCCTCCCTTGGAAACCCCCTCCCTTCAAATTACTAAAATTAAGTGGCCTTCAGGCAAGATATGGGGAGGAATTAAATCCTTTACTAATGAGTATAACAAGATAAAAATGAGCAATAACTACAGTATTAACAACAACAACTACAAAAAAAAGTCAGGGACCCCCATGGCAAAGCCGGGGAGAGGGAGGGGGGAAGCCTTGCTTCACGAACCCCCGGCCAGTCTGTAGTCGTAGATGGCTCCGACGGGCCTCTGAGGAGAAGGGAAGAACTCCGAGGTGGAACGCAGGAGTTCTGGTGCAGGGATGGATGAGATGGGTCATCTTTCTTCCCACAGTCTCAGCAGGGCGTCCCAGCAGGGTGAGCAGAAGAAGCAGCCACAACAGGGGAAGCTCTGTTCTGGTTAAAAGAACAAACCTCCTCTGGCCACCTGCCCCCACCACTAGGGAGCGGACACCGCCCCCCCGCTTGCTTCCTGAGTCTTGGGCTTTGAGCCCCAGTAAATTAGGAAAATAAGATGTTTCCAGCTGAGAAAGAGTTGTGCGTTAGAGATCTGTGCTTCATACACTGTTCACTTGGAGCCATAAATACAGAAATGTAAAACTCAGTGGAGCTGTCGCTTTCATATTCATGCACCACTTTGAATGCATTTTAATGGATAAATGTGTAGTTACATTTCAGCATATTCTGCATTTTGTACAAAGAGACATTGGATAGTTTGAGCAAACTCAGTATAGAAGCAAAATGTATTTTAGTATTGACAGCAGAAGTGAAGATGCCTATTGATAATAATATTCTGTTGAACTGGTCCTATGTTTTAACATTTGTGGATTGTAAGCATATTGAGAGAAAGCAGTGGTCCTGCATCTTTAGGGAGCCCTTTATGTACCAAACCTGGGAAACCAATATGGTCACTGCAAACTGCCATTGCTGAGCCCTCATTACCCAGTGAAAACAGAAGGAAAGCATTAGGGGAGTATGGTGTCTCTGCAGTCACCACTGTAATTTTGAGTTATAAATATGGTGTGGGGGTCTCATATAACCTTGATTGCTGCTTACTTACAAATAAAAGTCTTAAGTTCGTCAGCATTTTAGTCTTTTTGTGGACACTAAGTCTTAGCTGAGTCCAGGCATTCTTGTTTAGTTTATCCTGGCTTTGTTTCTATATTTGAGTTTTGCATATTGAAGGACTCTGGATCAAATCTGTTTTTGTTGATGCATGGATCCTTGGAAACATGAATAAGGAGAGAGGAGAATGAGTAGAATAGTTAGAGATGAATGGGGAATTGCTTTTCCATGTGTAATTTCTCTTACAGTTGACTCTGTAAAACAGTATTATAAGCATCTCTATGTGTAAAGTGGGTATCGTATTGCAGCTGTTTAAATCCTAAGTGTCAGTGTCTCTGTAAGCCTTGCTTGAAGAAGCCGTTTTTAGGATTTTTAGAGCTATGACTTGATAAGGGCAACAAACACAGTGCTTCCATTTAAAGGAAGTGTATACATAGCCCAGCAGTATCTGTAGGACACTTTTTCTGATTTATATTCAAGAGTGTTTTAGCTGTTTTTTTATTTTTCCTCAAAATCTCATCATGAAGGAAAACTGATGAATGTGAAAACCAAAAAAAAAAAACCAAACAAACAAACAAAACCCCCAAAAAACTCCTGTACAACTGATGATAAATTATCAAGTTTACAGGGAACTCCACCAATACATTTCAATCTGAGCTGGGAACCTCTGTCCAAAAATGAAGAGTTTTCATCTTGCTTCTCACCCCTAGAGTATTCCTTGAGAAAATCCATAAAGGGAGTATTAAGAATAAGATGTGCCTGGAACCCTGTAGCTGACTGGCAGCATTTATTTAGCAGATGTATTAAGAGTAGTTGAAAATCTGTGGGTTTTTAAAGCAAAAAAATCTGATCTTGCCTAAAGTAAACCGCTGTTAATTTGCAAAGAAAGCATTTGCCATTAGTCTTTTGTGAAATGGTCGCTATCAAGCTGCATAATAAAGGATTGATGGCATCCTTTGTACAGGGGTGTCTTCCAGGATAAATAGTATTTTATTAGAATCTGTTTTATAGTACTGTGAGAAAGAGATGTTTAAATAGGAGTGGATTAGGAACATAAAATCTTCAGGTGCATTAGTAGATAGATTTAAACAGTAGGGAGTCTGTGGCAACAGATGAAACAATTTGTTCTGAAGAACTCAGTAGTGTTGTACTTGAGCAGGAAAATATGTGGTTTTTAGATGCAGTAAGAAAGAATAAATGTCATCAGAAATAGTTGTAGTTTTAGAGCATGGAAAAATGACATGGAGAAAATTACCTGGAGCCATTTGTTTCAAATGATATTAATGTGCATATTTTCACATGTACTGCTCAGATTTCCATTCTAAATAATTTCCATTCACTTTCTCTAAGTTCACTGCACTTAGTTATTAGAATCCCCTTCTTTACACTGGACACAATTTACAATCACCTCTTCTGCTCTGCTACATGTTGACAGCTATCATTTGAAACTAGAATGTTTCTTTTCACACAGATTTCATGGGAAGTTATCCTTAGAATTGTAGCACTGTTATTTATGTAAATTCTGTGTAGAAAAACCACCAAAGCAGCCCAGTGCAATTCACTCTGACACTTACGGAGGGTTTAAAATTTTAAGAATTGAGTTAATTCCAAAATTGTTTCTTCCATCTTTTTAGTGTCCAAATTCCAGAATGTGTTCATGGACCACTAGAGTAGTATTAGCTAATCTAGGGCATATCTGCTGCTTGATTGTTTGTATTTGGCCACTGTTCTGAGTATTTCTTGGATTGTGACATTAAATTACCTGCTGTTTAAATGTTTCTCTTCCTCCCGCAATGAGTTTGAAATCTCTGCAATGAAGTTTTTTTGGCAGCTTTAATTTCTTGGGTGTCTGAACTTTTGTAATAGAATATTTCTTGAGCTGAATTTTTTAAAAGATGCTGATTTTATACAATGAGACTCTTTGTTCACAGGATAATGAATTTATTCCAGAGCTTATTTTCACATTAAAGTTTCAACTTGGAATAATTTTTTTTTTATTGTTATTAGGAATGAGAAACACATTTGACATTTACCTGTGTTAGCATAGTTTACACATAAAACCTGCATCCAGTGGAAAGCTACTTGTTCATGAAAATGAGTCCTCAGCTGGCACAAAATCACACTTAAAGACAAGAAAAGTGATCAGGAGAGAGAAGGCTTTTGAAGTTAACCTTCCCTCATTTACATGACTGTATAATTTGAAAAATGGTGGTATATTTATTTATTCAGTACTATTATGCCAGTTTTAATGCTGATTTTAGTTTCCACAGTCTAATTGCATTCTGGTAGCCAGTTAAGCCTTAGTTGAACTAGCAATATTTCTAGAAATACGGGGAAAAATCATTACAGAAATAAGTCTGAGTCATATTTGATTTAAAAAAAAAAAAAAAGGAGGTTGACTGTTTCTGCACAGGTGCTGGGCTATGGAGAAAGAAAAAGTTCCCATGAAATAGCGGCACAAATGATAGAATTATTACTTATTTACTGCAAAATGGTGAAATTCTGAATTTAACTTCTTTATACAGTGTCTTATTCCAGTATGTGGTGCAGCAATTCTCTGCATATAATCTTTCCCAGCTGTTAAAGAAGGCTTTTTGGAGCATCCTGCCATTTAATACATTTATCTTTTTAAGGATGCCTAAACCCCATGTAGTTGTAGTATTGGGGTACTGGGTGTAAGGTACATTGTGGATGACTGTGTTATAATGCTCTAGTGCAATCACACTTAATCTCCTCATTTTCCCTTCTTTTCTTTCCTTCAATTTTTTGCCACTTTAGTAATGTAGTTGTAATGTAGTGACTACTCTTCTGTAGTCATGTCTCCAAGTTTAATAGACTAATAAACCAGTCATTTATTAATGGAATCCTTATCTGGAAGCATTGTCCCACTATTTTAACAAGAAAGAACGGCGCCAGATACTCAGTTTGTCCTGAAGTAGGCATCAAATTAAAGGGATGGATTTGAGACCTTTGACCAGACCTTCTGAATCTCATCCCTGTAGTTTTGCTTTTAGCTAAATGATCTGCCTTGCCTTTTCCACCTCCTTCAAACAACATCTATTTATGTTTAAAGACAGCTTTAATTATTCCAAGTTAAAGGTGTTCTTTAAACAGCCTGACCTCGGGACATGGGACTTGCCATCTTCAAAATGTTTTTGCTTGGACAGTCAGACTGAGGCCTGCAGTCTTTCACTGGCTACTGCTAACATGATATCTGAGGAGAGCAGTGCTGTGCAAATATTTCCTTTTCCTTTGTCAGTATTATTTTAAATCCGTATTTAATATGCCTCAATATGCCTGATAACTAATGGTGCTGTGCCAGGGTCAGCAAAGCCTCCCATCACCTTCAAAGCAAAATGTTGTATGAGAGAACTGTTGTAGAGTTTGGAAAGCAAATGATAGGAAAACCTATTCAGAAGAGGCATCCCTAAGACCCCTGTTCTTTTAGCTAGTGAAATAAAAAAATCAAGGTTATGTTTCTAAAGGAAAAGGAAAGGAATATAGTGATGAAAAGACAGAATTTTTAACAGATCTATACTTGCTCTTTTTAATTTCCTTTCTCAATGCTGTTGATTCACTGTGAAACCTTAGCAGTTTATTTAACTTCTTCCTCTTTATTTCAACTGTTAGAAGAGCAAACATGTATGTATTTTACTTCCAGGAGTGTTACTGATAAGAGATCTACATTTGAACTTTGGCAGCTATTGAGATTTTTAATACAGATGGAACAGCTTGGCATTAATTTCAATATGCAGCTTGTGCTTTTGTAGTGATTCTCTATCTAAAATTGAAAAGATACCACTTAAAATTGAAAAACCTGTGGTGCATTTTTCTGAGCTATGGCGAATATAGGTAATGCAAAATTCAAGAACACTCTGCAGTAATAGGATAATAAATATTTGGCTGTCAGCTAGAGACCTGAGCTGGGCTCTGCTTTTGTTTTGTTTTTCTGGTTTTGAGGAAGGAATATCTGATCTTTCCACTGAAGGAAAAATTGTGTTTCACCTTACCTAGTAATAACTTTCAATGATTTCCAGCTTTTTGAATGATTTTAATCATGTACATTTAGTCAGTTATATTCATTAATTAACATCTCCCATTCTTCCTGATTCCCTTGATTTCTCATAAAGGATTTCTCTATTGAGCTCGTTTCCTGCCTTGTGTGATGCAACTCCAAATCCTTACTAATTGTTGATATTTAGCCATAAACTAAGACAGTCTTTATGAATGGAGTCACTTTGCCTTTTCTCTCCAGATAATTTGAGTGGAGCTTAGATTTTTGGAAGAGAGAAAAAATGGCAAATATGGAGGCTGTTAAACAAGCAAAACCTCTACCAGGATTGCTGGGTGGAAAAAAAAATCACTCTCTTGAGAAGTAAACTGAACTTTTGCTTCCAAAACATGTTTCATACTAACAGTGGTTCAGGTAAATAATTTTTATCATGCAAGTGACAATGCAAGAATCATCTCATTAAATGAGCCAGAGATCTCAGCTTTTCTCCAGCCTTCCAGTGGATAGCAGTTCTGTCTCCTTCTCTTTATCTTGTCAGAGTTACTGGTAGAGAATAAATAAAGGGAAATCAGAATATTCTGCCTTACTTGATAGCTTACCAAAAGAGAGATTTTATGACCTTTTAGAGCCTTTAAAAGAATGAAATAAGTCTAGAATTTGTTAAGTGAGTTGCTTTGTTGTAGGGTGGCTTTTTTTTTGTCTTTTATTAAGAACAATCCTGTAATACTGTGCAAAAAGGAATCTTGGTTTGGATTTGGAAAATGTGTTTCTGAAAATGTTGGCATTTGATATTTTATTTTCCTTCATAATATTAATTATGCATTATGCATTTTCCTCCATTATAACTAAGGTCATTTTACAGTGTTCTTGTTGTAATAAAAGGAGATTATTATCTCAAAACTATGTGTTCAAGGATAACCTGAGATGTTAGTTTCATCTGCTTTGAAATTACTTTAAGGAGATTCCGGGTTATTTGCCTTTTTTTCTTCTTTTCTATCTTACTTTATAGAGTATAAATATTGTCCATCCAAGAAAGAATAATCTGGTGGAGAAGGATGTATGTCTTGTAACAATATTGGAGATCCATTTTAATGGGTTTCTTCTATTCTGGAAACAAATAACAGTCCTATATCATTACCAGTGCTGTAGAACTCATTACAAGTTGTTCTGTTTAAGCTAGCTATTAGGTATATGATTTTTTTCATCAATTTATTAAAAATCTGTAGTACTTCCACTATATATTTTAATTTCTATGTTCATCTCATGGTAAGTTTGCCATACCCATGCGATGTCTCTTATCCTTTGTGCTAAAGCATAGTTTAAAAAAGTAATTCTATTTTTAATTCCAATTTCTATATTTTTTAACACTGAAACGTTGAAATAGAAAGTTCTCAAATAAGAATGCTTCAAGCAGGTATTGAGTGTGTTGCCTTCAGAGCCACTTAAACCTTCTCCCACTGTTCCAGCATCAAAAAGGAACATTAGTGGTGCCAGAGTTGGAATTTACCTAATTCAAATAAGGAAACAGAGTTCCCAAAGAAAGTGAATTATATTAAAATCCAATATTGAATCCAATATCTGTTTAGGGGGAAGATGAGCATATTAATCTCAAAATAAAGTTGAGATATAAATAAAATATTGGGACTGTTACTGGACTTCTGGTCATCCTGACCTGCTTGTATCGAAAAAAGATCTGTATTGTAGACAGGAATAGGCATAAAAGGGAGGTAAACAGAGAAGGATGAATGAGGGATGCTAATCATTCACAATTGCATAGAAGTACTGCAGTATTTGAAAAGTAGTGAGACTTGCTGAGGAAATTGCATGAAATGTGTTTATTTATTTACCCATGTTACGGCACTGTTAAAGTGGCGAATTGTGCTTTCAATTGCTAGGAAATGTAAAATGGATGGAGACAAAATCTAAGTATTCATTAGAGTAGCCTGAAAAAAAGAAGGTGGCTGTTCTGAGGACAGAGTTTAAGTAAATTATGTATTGAGATGCTAAGAAGTGAATTTTGAACTACCAGTGAAAAATAGTAGCTCTTCATTAAATGCTTGAAGTTTCACTGAGTTCTATTTGCTTTTGAGATGCTTATGCATGTTTGATATATGTTAGTGTTCAAATACATGTTTTGGTTTTATTTGATAAATTTAATATCCTGAATATTATACACTTGACCATCCAGATTATTTTTTTTCTAAATTGCTTAAGAAAATAAATTTTTACTGCCTCTGTTGGTCAGCTTGTTCATGAAGTTGTTCTCTACAACCTTTTGGTGCCTTTAGCATATATGAACTACTTTAAACCATGTTTGATGAATCTCTCAAAGATATGAAAACTGTTCTGAATACAGCAGAGCTAAGGTAGGGTGGTGAAGAGAGTAAACCTCCGTACCATAAGCTGGTTGCTAGTTGCCAGAGCATCCATGTAGAGGTCAAGGTGTAAGAATCTTCATCTGCTCAAGGTTCAGGAAGCTTAACTTTGCCTATCTGCTATGAATTGTGTACTTATTTTGTTTAGAGTAACTTATGCTTGTGCATTCCTCACTGTGATTCTTTGGATTTTGATTTCAGGGAATGTTACAATAGCTTTTTAATGGGTAGATTTAGCTGGTGGGATGCTTTCTCCTTGACCATACGTAAATTTGGGACAGAAAAAGGTATTCTTGTCACATTTAAATGTGTCACATTCAGGTAGATGAGTTACCAGGGAAGAATTGGACTTAGCTATTTTACATAATTTCTATTTATCAAAGATACTCTTCACAGAAAACTAAGGCTTTTGATGTAATAGACAGTTTTCTGTTAAACAGATAAAAAGTTGTAATCTTTTTCTCAGACTATTGAATTCACCCTTCTTTTTTTCTTCTTTCCTTCTTCCTTTCAAAACTCTTTGACAGATGCTGAAGTTAATGAATTTTAATTTTAATTTGGCCTTTTCCATGGGTTGCTGACAGTTCCTTCTACACCTCAGAGACCTTTCTTTTCCAGCTCACTTGATGGTTCAGTAAGAAGTAGAGTATCTGATGGAAGCTTCTTTGTGAATAAGTAAACCCCACTGGAACATAGCCAAACACTGTCAGAAATGGCTCCCTGATTCCCAGTCTTGTGTTTTACCATGGTTTGAGAGATTAGATTCATTAACCTCTCATTAGAAACATGTCAATGCTAAAATCCCACAGCAGGATAGACTCAGCTTATTAGAAGTCCCAAAAGGCCAGTTAACATTAAAGAATTAACATTTCGTATTCCAGAAGTTAATAGTAGATTCCTCATTTGGCTCCATTCCATTTCATTGATGTGGTAACTTCTTAGGTGCTTTTCCCTTTAGAATTAGCAAAAATGTTACTTATTTGAAAAGAATTGTTTGATAAAAAAGCTTTTATCATTGTAGAAGTAGAAGCACTTTCAGTATAAAAATGCTTACTTTACTGTAACATTTTCTACATATGTGTGTGGAGAGTACTGTATGTATAGAATATGATATACTTTTTGGCTATAGATATAATAACACTTTCAAGAGTTATCTCTGATAAGTAATAACTTATACAGAGTTTGCTATTTATAGAAGAATATTAAATCCTATTTGAGCAGGTATAAACGCATTCAGATATTAAAGCAGTGCGTTTAGTTCCAGAGTTCATAGTCTAAGGTAAAATGAAATATAATTTCCATTGTCTTTTGACCTCAGGAGTTTTCTTCTCCAATGAGAATAAAGACTGCAAAATAATTTGAGTAAGATGGAATTCATTCAATATCAGTCATATTACATGGCTTCTGCTCAAGCCTCACGAGAATGCTGGTTAAAATCCATAAAACAAGAAGCAAATGACCCTTTACTAGCAATACATTTTTGTGTGTATTCGTCTGCTACTGAGAGCAAAAAAAAAGAAATTTCCATTTTGTGTGGCTATTATAAGAAGCATGAAATAATGCTTTTGAATCGCTTAATGTCATTGCTTGAAATGGAAAACAGTATTTTCAAAGACATTGCACTTTGTTATTCAGAGCCACGCTTATCAGCCACCATTATTAGGACATTTGGCTGCTATTTCAAAGTACAAGAGTGGAACACGGTGTCATTAGTAGGGAAATGAGAAAGAATTCAACTGGCAAACCCGTGCTCTGCTCTCCCTGAGACAGTAACAAGAACAGCCACAGGAAAAAACACAAGATCAGGGGTATCCTGTATTCCTCCCCTGCCATGCAGAGGGCAGTAATGTAAACAGAAAGAGTGAACAAGGACAAGTCCCTGCTTGGAGCAGCAGGCAAACTCCCTCTTTGCCCTTCCCATATGGTTGTAGACAACAGTGATGAGGCTCTGGATGTGAAAGGGAAGTCAAAGGATGATGTGGATGACGGCCCATCTACCCCAGAGATCCCGCTGAACAGGAAGGACTGGCACCTGTATGATGACCACCTCCCCAAGGATGAAGAGATGTGCTGTAGTGGTAGGTGACTCCCTCCTGAGGGGAACAGAGGGCTCAGTGTGCTGGACAGACCCTCCTCCTTGGGAAGGCTGCTGCCTGCCAGTGACCAGGACTAAGGACATCACCAGGAAAGCTCTTAGGCAGGTGGAGCCCTCAGGCTATTACCCATTACTGCTCTTCCATGTGGACAGTGATAAAGCTGCAACATGTTGTCCAAGGGCAATTAAAAGAGACGTCATGTTTTGTAAAGGAGTTCAGATCTCTGTTGTGGGCAGCGATACTGGAAGACAACAAGGGGATGATGTGAGTTTATGTCAGTACTTTGGTATCCATTAGGAAAAGCTCAGGGAGTGCTGTTTGCCAAGCATTTCTACAGCCCAGGGCACACTAGGTACCTTGTCCTGTGCTGTATCATTGTATGGCAGTAAGTTTTTTGGCCACTGGCACGTGGTTCCAGAGGTTGCGTTGGTCTCCTTCTGAATGTCAGTCCTGCAATTGTGTGTGTTTTAGTCATGTCAGAACAAGACCACTGCAGTCTCCCCTGAGGAAGTTTTATCTTCACCCACTGGAATGTATATTTTGGTGAGGTTACTGAGTGGGGTGTTTTTGGAAGGGCAAGCCTGAATCAACTATCTGAATGAAAAACATATAAGTAATGGATTTACAGAAGTGTTTTCCACAGGAATTAAATGTATCAGCATCACTAGAAAAAAAAAATAATTAAAATACAGAAAGATAGCCACCACGGTTTCTGTAAGAGTAAACTGCGACCTTTTGCTTCCAGGACTTGTTTGAAGGAGCTATGTTACAAGTAATAATTTCATTTAGATATGGATTTTTTTTTTCTTTTTAGAAAGCATCTGAAAAATTCCCTTAACAGATCAATAAAGAAACACAATTGTAGAGAAGTTAAACAGTCCTTGTTATGTATAATGTTAGTCACTGAATAAATAAGAACAAAACGATCAGTGCACAGAATAAGCAGTTAACAACAGCATGATTTCTTTAAAGTCCTTTTTCAAAAAAATGCTTGAGTGATTCCAGAATCACACTCAGTAGAGAAGAAATATTCTATATGCATATTTTCCAGTTATACACTATTGTCAGTATAATTTCAAGATTTTGTTGTCAATTTCAATGTTTTATTTTGAAGAGTTGGATGTTAGAATGTTAAAGATTTGGGCTATGATTAAAGTTAAGTTATTAGAATAGCTTTCTTCAAAGAAAGTTCCAGCCAGGAATTCAATTTGTTTTACAGATTTAGGATTTAGTGAAGTAATACAGGGTTGATTTCTGCAACAGAAAGTTGTACATGTCTTGACAAAGCAAGTATGAAAATACTTCTCATTTGCCTTGGTTGTTGAGACTCATTTGGCTTCTATTGTGCACAGCCCGGACAATTCCTTGTTCAGTGGTTTGGTATTTGTAGGGAGGGTCATTTTCAGCTTTGTTATTGTTTTTTTTTTCTTAGGGATAGCTTTACTATTATTCTTTGCAAAAAGCCAAGAAACTTTTCCCTAGAATATTAAACTGAAGAGCAGCTGTTCAGTAGAATGACAGTAAGGGAACAGATCACTTCTGTGTGCTGGTGGTTCTTAGTTGCATTTATGATTTTCAGTATGTGGAATTCCTGATCTGCACAATTTGAAAGTCATCTATGAGATGTGCCTTCGTACAACCAATTAGAAGTACCATAAGATTTGTGAGGAGGTTTGATTCAAGAGATTTTTGCTTTCTCTGGTGCTAACTACTGGAGGTAATACAGCATATTGCTTAAAAATAATGACATATAGAGTAACACTTTTCACAATGTAATAATTCTTGTCTGCTTTATGTACAAATAGAAACTGGGTTCACTTTGGAAGTTTCTAGAGAATGTGGTTTACCAGGAGCTTCCATCAAACCTGAAAAGCAGTTACTCTCCACTCACACAGATTATCCTGGGGCATTGTGTGAGCAGTGTTTTTTTCCCAGGGTTGGCATGATTTTGTATTATTTTAATGTGTTCTTTTGCACAGATGTGCTGCATTTCAGAGTGGTATTTTTGTAAAGCTCCTTGAGATTCGGTGTTGAATGACATTATTGCTAATATGATTTTAAGGACCTTAAGTCTCAAAGGTCTTTAATTGTAAACACTTCCTGATGCTCTACTTCTGTATTTTTGGAAGTGAAGAATGCTTTGCAAGTTGATGGGATTTTCTGTTGTGTTTTAGAGGTTTAGGGTTTTTTCCTGTTTCATATGAAACAAACCCATGTATCGGAGATAATAAATGTGTTCTGAAATTGCACTGAGTATTCTCACAAGGGCCAGCATCTACTACTGATACACTTCAAAAGATGCAGTAAAAAGGATACTTTAATGTATGCTGTAAAAAAAAATTGCTAGTTTTTCAGTGCATTGTCTTCAGGGGATAAGGTCACCATTGCACACAGTATATTTGGTTAAGAGGCCAGTTGAAAATGAAAGGAGGTTGTTTCCAATCTCTCTGTTCAGTCACAATTTAGCTTTCATTTTATATTCTTTTATCTCCAGATAGATTGAACTCTGGGATATAGCACTGTTGGCAACACTTGCTGATTAAATTTGCCATGACCTCTCAATATCACAGGGCCACACAATTTTCTTTCTCCTTCTAGCACCTCATTATTTTAGTGGCACTCTTTTGCAGTTAGCGAGGTTCTGTAACTTCCAGTGAAACAACAAGCACAGTAATTTGGTGAAAGCATGGCATGTTGTTCATACATTGTGACTGCTGTTCTCATTCTTAGGAGAGCTGAGTCTGCTTTATGTACATGTGAGTGAACATCGTGACCCTTTGTATAACAAGTATTTGGGAAGGTTGGAGAAAAAAGATATTTCCTTTGGAAATGTTTTTTTAGTGTAAGTAATTGTTTGACCGGTATTTTCTTTACACACATTTTTGGAAGTATTAGGCAAGCTTAGAACATATTGATGCTAACAGATATTTAAGTTAGTTACCAAGAAATCTTTAAGTCCCTGTATGACCAATCCATACTAATGAATGCATATAAAATATTGAACATTGAAAATGCTTAATGCTAGAGAATGGCTAATGTTTGCCAAGGCAAATTTTAGCACACTTGATATTCTACTATCTGAAAGAAGCACTTCCTTAAAGATACCTTGGTCAGGACTTGTGTGTTAGCTCTTTTTCTGTTGCCATTTCTAGTTTTACTGAGTGATCCTTCTAAACATAATCTTCCTGTAGGAGAATTTGCTTCAAAAATGCATGCTGGGTGATGTATTTGTGTATAAACTGTGATTGCAAAGCAGACCTCTGCAATGAGTTTTGCCTGGGTGAAAGTTGGAAATTACTTCCAGGTTGTTTACTGTCTTTAGATCTGCAACTTTGGCAAAATAATTGTTGCAGCTTTGAGCTTTAAGACATCCAGTATTTCCATTAGTGATGTTTTCTGGTTGAATCTTTCCTAACGTGGCAATTTTTGCTAATCCAATGATTGTGTACCGTTTCTGAATAGCTCTTTTACTAAACCACATTCATATATGCACACAATAATTATCTCAGTAAGCACATCACATGCAGTGTTTATAAATGGATACGGATCAGCTGTATGTCCCTTACATTATTGTGTGTTTTTAGAGCTAAGGCAAGTCTAGCCTTCCAGTGTCTGCCTACAATCTCCTTTTCAATTACTTTTACATTCCATAGTCATTATTCATAATAAGAGCTTATGTAAGCTTTCTATTTTTGTCTCATTCTAGCTGTGGCATATGAATAACTTTTAATACTCCCTAATAGCAGTGAAATTGCAAGTACATTCTTCAGGGTATTTTCTTACTGAGGTTTGCTAATGTCTGCAATTCATAAAGACCTCAGTGGTCAAGCTTCATTCAGCAGAAGGCATCTGTGTGGTGAATTGACATTCAGAAGCTTGTAGCTAATTACACTGGATAATAAGTATACTTCCTTTAACAGTAGCTATTAGCAGAGGGTATGCTTTGTATTTTATGTATTCTTTCAAGACAATGTAATTTTGAAAGTGATATCCAGGTAAAGGTGGTTCAGCATTTCTTAAATGATGTTAAGTAGATGTACCTTGAGTGGTGCCAAAGAGCCAGTACTTGACAGAAAGGCATAATTCTTGTGATGGACCAACAGAAGCATAACTGTCTTACATCAAGGGAGTATTTCAAGATCCAAAAGATATTATTAAGGCATAATATTTTGACTTCTGTAAAGTGAGAGTTAGGTTGCTTTCAGGTAATAAGTGGTTTACCAGAGAGAGCAAGTTCTAGTATCTGAATCACTCTCTTGAATAACACTGGCCACAAATTGGAAGTGAACATTGTACATGCTAGGACATTTAGCTTTCTTTGTTCATGTGTCTGGGATGCTTGTTCGATGTATTCTAAGTGGTTTACACAGTCATGCAGTGTTTTTTGTAGAGTTAACCTTTGTAGCCTAATGTATTTGTAGAAAGACTCAGGAGAAAATTACCCCTTGCTTTATGATCTAAAGGTGATATTTACCACCAAAAAGAATTCCCATGTGCTCCATCCCTGTAGTGGCTGCTGTCTGTCTGTATTCTCAATGCCCTCTTGGGTGCCTTGACAACACTTGCACAATGTGCTGATGCTTGACTACTTTTCACCAGCCTCCCCACCTCTTCAGTCTTTTATTTTGGGTCTTTTTTGAGGTCTTTTCTTTTTAAATCATGGGCTTTTTCCCCCTCTCTCTTGTTGTGTCCAAATTTCATAAATTTAGTGAAAAATGTAGCAGTCATCTTGGGGCTGAGGACAAGTGTTAGAACAAGTATGCTTAGAATTTAAAATACTCTTAAGCAGCATTCCTCTCTGGGAGAATATAGGCTGGATGTGGGGGTACTGGATGATGGAAGGAGATGGATTCTATCAGCCATGCATGAGTGTGCTATACTGTACTGATGATGCTGACACATACTGTTGAAGGGCTGAAAAAACACCATCATTTACAGCCATTCTTAAAATTGGGCTGCTTTACACTTAATTAGAGCTGTTTCAGTGTTCAGTTGCAATATCAGTGCTGGGTAAGAGCACACAGCTTCTTTCTTTTTTTAATACTTCTCTTGCAGTGCTGTGATGTTGCTGTACTTCAGCTTTGTGGAGAGCTTTTTGTAATCTTAGGTCAAGTTAGTGTTGCACTGTCTGGCTCTGAGAGGTATTGTAAGGGGCTGACAGAGTCCTGAAAACTAAGCAGAAAACTGTAGTAAAATTCTTGATGTCTCTTCAGCAAATTTGTCTTTTTCCATTATACAGGTTTCCTGTACTCTATCTCTCTTGTCCATCTTCCTTTATTCTAAACACTGTCATAACCAGTCAGTCTCAGAAAACAGAATATGGAGAATGAGACCTCATATCTAATAAGACAAGAAATGCAAGCTCGGGGAGGGAGCATTTAGTGACAAACCCCCCTTGTGTTATATGCTTGATTTCAAAGTGTGGTTGCTGGGGAAGGTGAACCTGCATTTGTTCCAGTCCTACTAGTTTGATGCCAGTGCCACTGATAAATACCTGAGCCTGGAGAGGGTTTGCAGGTCAGCAGAAGAGCATCTGCAGGGCAGCACAAAGGAATTCCAGGCACTTCAGCCAGTAAGTCAGCTTCATTGGGGGCCCACCTTAAATGCCTCTGTGCAAACACACACAGCATGGGGAATAAGCAAGAGGAGGTAGAAAGGTGTGCACTCCTGCAGGGCTATGATCTTCTTGCCATCATGACGACTGGAGTGTTGGAATGGAAGGACAGGGGCTCTTTATGAAGCACAGGCAGTGGAAATGAATGGGTGTCACTGTCTGTGTTAATGAGCAGCTGGAGTGCATGGAACTGGAGCTCTGCCTGGGGATGAATGAGAAGCAGAGAGATTATGGGTCAGGATTAAAGGAAGAGTGATTTTAGGTAGGTAGTACAGTAGGGGTTTCAAGAATTCTTTGATATTTCAGTGTGCCCATTTTAGTATTCATGTGAGTGCCTCCATTCTCATGTCACTTGAAAACATTTAATGATATGCACCATCTTCTACTCATTAGGCACTATTGTATGGAAAATCTACTTGTATAGCAGTCTGCTAGATTATGAATACATAAGTCATTAACTTTCAAATTTATTGGAGGAAGCATCTTCTAGACTTCAGTGTTACACATCAACCTTTTGCTTTTAAGCTAGAGAAGTAATAGTTTACTGTCTCATTCTCCATACAGAGTCAAAAAATAAGTGGATGAGCAGGAATAACTAAATTGCTTTTCTCCTTGGTTGCCTTTGAAAGAGGTGTACAAAGTTACGGATAAAATATACTTTATTAATTATTTAGGATTAATTAATTTTTCACTTTTAAGATGTTCCTTATTCTGAGATGGTTTAATGAAGCTGGTCAGGTTAGACCTTCCAATACATTTGATTTCACATGTGGGAGTCTGTCTTACTGCTTTACATTAATTGGCTGCACTTAACCTTGTGTGCCAGAAGGATCATATTCATAGGAAGATGTATCCCTTTCACTGGGAACATATGCACTGGGCTGAGGCACTCAGTTGGCCTGCTGGAGCCAGTACCATCCTTTCTACTGTTCTGTGACAGCTTTAAAAGATTCCCTGAAGTGTGTGTATCCAGCTGGAGATTTTTTTAAATTTCTGTGTGTTCAAACAAATGGTCAAGAAAAGGAAAAGTTGTCCGGCAAGTAAAATAATTCCAGGATAGTAGAATATTTATTAAGAAAGCACACATGAAGTTCATCTGTTGTCTGGGGTCTAGATGATAGGATCCTATGATGCAAAAATGGGTGATCTTGAGAACACTCTGAAGCAGAACAGAAGACTGTGCAGTGCCTTTAAATGGAAAATAAAATAATGATGCTTCTACTTCTACAGATTTTGATGTCTGCTTTTTCAAGAAGCTTAAGGGACTGCAGCACTATCACACTGTGTGCACATATTTCTATATATTCTGGCAACATAATTTCTGAGTTTCTATTAGTAATATGTGTTGTTCACCCTGACTTTAAGGACTTTACTGATGAGCAGTTTAATTTCAGAATTCAGCCAGGAACTGGACTCTGCTCATAGTTCTCTTATTGACTTACGTCGCCTTTGGCAAATTGCCTAATATTTGCATTTCTAGTATTTGAAAAATGCTGGTACTTATTTTTGTACGCTGCTTCTGGGGGAAGCTAGCTTTAGAGTGAAAAATTGCTGAATAAATTAATGTTTATTTCTATATATTAAGCCCATCATTCTAGGATTTCTTCCACATTTAGTTCCTCAGGCAGATGTTCAATGCAATAATATTTTTTTTCTGGTACAATTCCCAAAATTATTTTCAGGGAACTGATTGTGTGTTAAAAGTACAGAGGATGGAGAAGGCATGAGAGAAACAACGGCTGAAATATCTCTCAAACACTCAGTTTTTTTCATGCTTTCTGCACTAAATATGTGGATACATTATGTATTTTTATATCATGAAAATTAGTGGGTCTGTAGCAATAATGCTACTACTTCTCAGTGTTTTCACAATAATGTTTTGAATTTGGTTTCACTGGAGGTATACAGAACAGTAAAAAAATAATCTTACTTGAGAATATTTTCCTTGGCTATTTCATTTTAAAAAAGAAAGTATAATGTACATAAATTAAGATGAGGATGTAAATGAGTGATCAGAGAAGTTCCCAGTGCAGCACAATGCCAATTATATTTTAATATTATGAACAACTGATGGATGCATATGTGTGAGATATATATGCATAAAATCTAGTAAATGACATTTCTTTGAGAGCCTCCTTTTTCAAATTTCCTGATGATTAACTATTTAAATTTTTTTTAAAATCTCATGCCTATTGAGAAACTGTGACAGCAGTTCAATTTCATTTTTGCAAAGAAACATAATACTAATTTTGTGTGCATGATCTTGTAAAAAAAAACAACCACCCAATGAAATTCTGTCCAATTTATGATGAAAGCAGTGAACAGGTTTAATGTAGCTTAATCAGAATTACCAAAATAAAAGTATCTTGCACAGAGAGTTGTTTGTAATCAAGTAAACTTATATAGGTTATAATCATGTAAACTTACATCGGTTATATATATATTTAACTTATATAGGTTATACTGTTGAAGAAATACTTAAATGGGTACAATGAAAATAATGTCCACCAAATGTGAGTCTATAGTAAAAAGTGATGGACAACAGTTCTTTTCTACAAATTGTAGAGAACACGTGTGTTACAAGCAGCTGTCTAAAGGCTTGCCAGCCTCTGCATTCTCGTGGGGGCTTGTGAAGACAGGCTGATCTGGCTCAGTATTTCCAGAAATACAAACACATGGAGCGTGGTGCAGCTCAGGATTCAGACTTGAGGGTTTGTGTGCACTTGCAAGTGCCCGCACATGACCTGCCTGCCTGATGTGCCACTTCAGTAAGGGAAGCCTAGAGGTGCACAGCCACTGCACATCTTCTGGTGAGATCAGCAGACCTCTGGCTGCCTTCCTTCTCCTGCAAGCTGTCTTGGGGCAGACATAGTGCCTGCATGCAGGGATTTTGGTTTGCCTCTCCATCTGTCTAGAGCTGCCTTCTGCCCGTGAACCAAATTCCCTCAAAATGTGCTATGACAATTGATTAATTACTGTATGTTAGCAAAAACTAACAACCTAGTTATAACTAGTTTATTAGTGAGGCAAAGCAATAATGCTCAATGAAACATTAATTTCAACAGAGAGAAGATCAGATAGTAGGAGAGACACGCAGACATACATCACTCATACAAGACTAATGACAGATGTGTGCTGTGTTTAACCCATGCTGTGGCTACACCAGAGAAGTTGTATTCCCATGCACCTTCCATTCCAGCTGACTGAAAGAGGGCACCCATCTGATGAGAATGAGGTTGTTATGACCATTCAGCATAAATTGTTATAAAACAATCAGTAATTATAAAATTTCTTCAACCTAGGTCCAGCAGCAAGGGTGAGATCTCAATGTTTTTTTCCTTTGGATTTTTGTGCTGCCTCCTTTGAGGTTTTGTTTCTGCACCTAAGTTGGGCCTATTGGTGGCTGTTACTCTAGGATTTTTTTTAAGTATCTTGGCCAAAAAAAGTAAAGCAATTTTACTGAGATTAAGCAATTCATCTGTCCATATTTCATTCAGGTTTTTGTTACTGCACATTTTGATGCCCTCTCATAAGAAGGCATATTTTATCTTACTGCAAAAAATAAAATTGTACATGGCAGATATAGACAGGAGCCATCACCTCAATTAGCAGCAAAATAAATTTTCAAATATCCTCAATGAGCTGTTTCCATCAAAACCAGCTGCTGTTTCTAAGAAAAGATAGCATTCTCCAGGTTTTGGGTTGTTTTGTGGTTTGTTTTTTTTTTTTAATATACAAATCTCATTGCATTCGGATAATTAAAACGCCGTAACAGTTTTCACATTTCATTGCCTAATTAACAGCAATAAAGGCCACCCTAAATCAGGATGAATCTGTAATTTCATCACTAATCGCACAAGTGTGAGTGTCAGAATCATAATGAGATGCAAAGTCTGGAGGTAATGAGGCTGTGGCTGTCTGGGAAATTAGAGCAAGTGCTGGCACAAATTGTACAGCAAGGTTTATTCCCATTTTATTAATTATATGCTTGCACAGGGAATTGAAACCAACTCAAATTACTTTAATTTGTGAAATTCGTGCTCTAGCTATGAACCTGACATCTGAGCATGAAGTTGGGTTTCCCATCCCTCCCTCAGTGCAAAAACTGTGGAATTTATCAGTGCCCTGAAATGTTTGTTTAGATGTGAAGACGTTGACATGCTAACATGGAAGGATGTTACAATGCTGATGGCAGCACTGTAGCATAGTGACCATTTAATGCTGCTGGGACCATCTTGCTATGTAGGACACCAAGGTTTTCTCAGGTGAAAAAGAGTTTCAGTAATACAAAAATTAGGAGTATGGCAAATAAAAATTCTGGGGCATACAGAATGACTAATATAATTTAATTTCTTCTCTTAGCTAGTGTAATACTTCTTTGATAAACTGAAAAATACTAGCTTGACTGTTTCAGTCAAGTAGAAGTAGTTTTGCATTCTAACAAGGACCTGTTGTAGTGCCACAGACTAATAAATATTGATTGAAACTTGATTCCTGTGAGGTTGGTTGATATCATGAACAGATCATGTAAAGTTAATCTGTGTTTTAGACCAAGATGATTTAATGATTTGTGCTGATTCTGTCTTCAGGCTGTATGATAAACTGCTCAGTAATTTCTGTGTTTATACATCTGAATTGACTTTTTTGGAACACATACACGTTTTATGTACGTAACCAAGGATGACAGGTGATCTTTCTCACACTGAAATATAGTTTGGTAATACTTGGCACCCAAATGTCATACTTTAAGATTTTGTTCTAAATGCTACTAGACTGGTACATGGAAAATCTTCTGTAACATGCTCATAAAATCACTGTTCATTGTATCTTTATTCAGTTTCTATGTTGTAGTAATGTTTCTAATCAAACAGTTAGTATCATACATGCTGTGAATGCCAAAAGGGTTGTTCAGAAGGGCTTGAATGAATTATGTTTCCTGGGTTATGTTTGTTATGATGTTGTTAAGGTGCCAGTGAGTTTAATGATTATGTAGGATGATAACAATCATCAGTAACATGATAAACATTTTAAAAGAACATTGACAGTCCTGGAGTGGGAAATGCTTGATTTATTCTCTTTCCCTGGATAAAGGTTGTTACTAGCAGGTAACTCCTTGTATTAGGAGTTAATAGCTGAAAAGTCTATTCCAAAACCCTTCTCTAGTCGTACTCAATGCAGTATTAGCTCTTGTAGCAGCCAACAGTGCTATATCTGCTAAATCTGATATACTATTTCCATTTTCTGGTAGTCACCAGTAAGAGCTGGTATGTATTACCATATAATGGATCAAGTTCCTGGTAAAAGACTGTATGAACAGCCTTGTTTCTTGTGTGTGTAACATGTATTGCTTGGGATGAGAATTGTCCTTCAGTCAATCAAAACAAAACCTTTATGCATTTCATTGCATCTTTGCTCCAGACTGGCATGTGGTTTTGCTCTCATTTCCAATCTTGTTAGGTCTTTTAGGTCTTTGAATTAAAGGAAGACAGTAATAGCACAAAAAGTTTTTCCTCCATTTGGGTTTTTTTTAATGAGCCCAGTTGGACTTACTCAGTGCTCTGCAGATAGTCTGTGTCCTTGACCAGCATGTGGGGTTTACCAAGGTACAGATGAAGCCGTACTAAACACTTCCAGCATAAACCCAGTACTCACATCTTCATCTTTTATTAACAGATGGTATTAGAAGACGTTCAGTGTTTTTCAAAGGACTTAGTGATTGCTACTTGAGGAGAAAATTTTGTCTATGTCCTTTCCTATTTGGCACCACTTGCTCTTAAGAAATTTGATTTAAAAGTTTGATGAAACCATGGTTCTGACGTCTCACGTGAGGCTGGTTGTCCATCTCAGGATGCCATCTGTCAGATTCTGGTTTTTAGATTCCTGTTCTCTGGAAAAAAGATTTTGGAAATCAAAAAGCTCTAGGAGTTTTTGCCCTAAGAGGACCGGTGACAGACTGCACCATAACTCACACAGTGTGTGGTTGTGTGCTCTGACCTGAGCTTATCCCCAGTCTTTGATGTATAGCAGGCATGTCCTCTCAGCTCTGTCTTAGAAGAAAAACTTTCAATGGAAATTACATCCTTTTTTCTCAAATTTTTTTCCTCAGATTTCCCCACAAAACATCAGATATTTTTTTAATTCAGCCTTGTCATGTATCTGTAAATATTCTGTGACCTTTTATTTGACTTTAAGAAAATTATGTTGCCCATCATATTGCTTCAGAATTTATTTATTATTTGCATCCCAGTACTGATGTGCTATAA
This sequence comes from Bombycilla garrulus, assembly GCA_013400315.1. Lineage (NCBI taxonomy): Eukaryota > Metazoa > Chordata > Aves > Passeriformes > Bombycillidae > Bombycilla > Bombycilla garrulus. The sequence goes on from VXBU01016690.1 coordinate 124,595, forward strand.
TCAGGAGCTAACACTCATATATTTTTTTTTAGAGCTTTTTCATGTCTGTGAATATCAAGAAGATTGTGAGGTTTGGGAAAAAGGAATAAGGGAAAAGGACACTATATGTTTTATCTTAGTATTTATTTTCTAGACTCTTTTAATTTTTTTATACAACATACCTTTTTCAGTTATTTTGGTTGGATAGAACAGAGGATGCTGTTTGGCCTCCAAAAAATCTGAAAGGGTGCACCATGACATTGGTACCATGCACAGCATGAAATCCAACTAACCATCATCACAGCTTCTTGGAGCTTCCAGAGTTTCTACTTACCTCAAACATGGAACTGAGATGCAGAAAAGTGAATTTTCTCAAACCTGAGAGGCAGAACTGTAGACTCTATTCTCTTCCCAGGTTCTCATATATTGCCTCTGTGTGGGTTTATTATTGTAAGGGTCTTTGTGAATTTATACACACTGAACTGGTGGAATTCTAGGAAATTATCAGAAAGCAATTGAGTGTATAAGAGGGTCTGGAGTAGAAGCAGCAGCTCAGCACTGAGAAATGAATGGGTTTTTATCTACAATTTACTGGTGGCAGTGCTAATCAGATATCTGTCTTTTCTTCCTCTTCCCTTTCTTTACTGTGTAAGTTGGTTTAACAGATGCCTTTTTGAAGGGTAAGAAATACTGAAACAGGATTAAAAATTGAATAACCAAGTTTATCAGTAAAGATGATCTAAAATAATATGTGTAAAACTTTAAAGCAGTAGTATGAATTGCAGTTGACCTAGTTTTTTGTGACTTGATGAGCTCATACTGGCTTTGAAGGTATTTAAGCTTTTGTAGCATAAACTATTATTCTGAAATGTGATTATCTTGTTGAACTGTGGTTAGAACTCATTGTAACTTCATTCATTATTCAGAAGACTGTAGCCTTAATAATAACTTAAGATACATGTCATGTATTTGTAATGAATTAATTTGCTTTCAGCATTGATCAACACTTAATGTATAATTAGTGAGCAGATTTAACAATCTGCTAGGATAATACTCTCTGCTACATAACCATTGTGCTCACATCTCTCAAAATCTGGGGCAGAGAGAGGTCGCAAGAGAAAGGTTTTCACAACAGCATTGTTGGTGTTCAACAAGCGAAGATAATACGTTGTGTGTTGCTGGATTTCCGAGTATATTTGTGTGTTGTATTAACATTGAGTTGGTACTGGAAGGCCAAGTAAGATGGAATATGCAGTGCTTAACTCTGGCTTTAGAATCTGAATGTCAGGAATGCATAGCTGTGCTGCCTAAGGTTGTCGTGAGGTGGGGTTGGTCTCTTCTCCCAGGTAACAAGCCACAGAATGAGAAGAAATGGCCTCAGGTTGCACCAGGGGAGGTTTATCATGAAAAATTTCTTCATTGAAAGGGTGGTCATGCATTGTAACAAGTTACTCAGAAAAGGGGTGGAATCACCATCCTTATGAGTGTTCAGAAGACATCTACATGTGGCACCTGAGGACAAGGTTTAAGGCTAAAGATGGCAGCTTTAGGTTAGCAGTTGGACTTGATGAACTTAAACTTCTTTTTGATCCTTTAAAAATTCCATGATAAGGGACATACAGTTCTAAAATGACCCTAGGATGACTGTAGCAATAACTGGAATTAGATTCCTCTTCTCTGTGTGTTTGTACATCTTGCTATCTTGCATTACCCTTAGACATCAGGCTAATTGGAAGGTCTAGAGGGACTTGTTGCTAAGGCCACATCCCTCCCTTTACTGAGCTGGCACAGTTTTAAGTAAAGAAATTCCCCGGCATAACAATCTGTTCTCAGCTATTGTACTACTGCTCTCCACTCAGAACTTTATGGAGGTGTCCTGTAGAAATACTTTAGTGCAATGTTTGAGGGCTTCTATCTATTCAGGCATAGAGTGTTTGAATATCTACAGAAGGAATTTATGAATGAATGAATGAGTGAACACTGTATGCATTTGCTTCTTAGGAATTTCTGCAAGTATAGCCCCATTTCAGAAGAACACTTGGCTTGTCCTCTTCGCTGGTGAAAGCCTGAGCACAACTACCCCAAAATCATACTGATAAATGACTGTCCTTGGTTAGTGTAGGTCTGAAACCCTAAAATATACACAGCATTCTACAGGTTCCAACAAGCAAAATTCAGATGCTATTCCTTATGTTGCAGTGACTTTCTGTGTTGCTCTGAGAACATTGGAAGAGCTGGTAATGTCATATGGACAGCTGTAGTACAGCACAGCAGTCAGCTGTTCACAGGCAACAGCTAAGAGCTGTTTTAGGGAGCACTTATGATGTATTTAAACACAATTTTCATCTTGCAGGCAATAAGTGGTTTATGGAGAAAATGAAAAGTTGCTACACATTAAGTATGATAATTTTATCTCTTGAAATAGAATTCCTATAAAGTTACACTGCATCTAATAATAATTATGAAATAGCATCATACTTCTAATTCCAGCTGGCCAAATGTTCAGTTGCTGAATGTTTTTCAGTGCAAATACTTGCTGAGCCATGAGATGGTGAAACACCTAGAACAAAATAGTAATCCATAGTCAGCCCATCAGAGCACTGACTTTCTGGGGTTACTACTTATCAAACCAAGACACTTGAAAGACTTTAAATTTGTTGATTTTCCTCACATTTTAAAAAGATTCTTCTGACTGCAGATGTAACTTAATCTAGTGCTACTCATAGGAACAGTTCAGATGTAAAAACTGGTGTGTTATCACTGTGTACAAAGCTGTAATAAGAGTCTCCTGTGAAAGGAGTATCAGACAATCAGAGTTCAGGAGAAACTGCTCTAAGCGTGGGAAGAATCACAAGCATCGCTCACTGCAGCAGCTGTAGCAATTAGCCAATTAAACAGGTTTTATTGATGATCTGCAATAGCTAATAAACTTTTAACGAGCTATAAAACACCCCATGGTTCAATCTTGCTATTAACAGGCTGGATCATAACCAATACTTGTTAGTTCTAACTAGCCTTATTGTTCGGATATGGAAGGAGTAAATGAACTTTATGCTAAATGTAAAAGTGGATACATCATTCCAAATAAATGTTTAGGGAATATTTATAATTTACTTCAGCAGATAAAACAACCATTTTTAAAAGAAAGGTCTGAGGGCATCATTTTAGCTTTACATGTCATTAAGGCAAGGATGAGACTTCCAGCCATTGCACAATCACAGAAAAGCTGATAAAGAAAACTGGGAAGGTTTGAAGGGATTGGGGATTTTCTTCAGTGTAATACAAAGCCACCTCTAGGGGAATCGCTGTTCCAAAACATAGGACTTAAGTAACTGTAGTAACTATTTGCCTGGTACTGTAGTTTTATCTGATTGGCTGAATATTATTTTTCTCAACCAATATGGTTATTTAATCTTGCACACTGGCAGCTTGGGGTTTTTTAAGATAAAAACATAGAAGGCTAACAGGGAGATATTTAAGGATTAAGAAGTACTAGAAAGTAAAATGTTGACAGATAAGAGATTTCTAAAAGTTTTAAAATACCATCGTAAAGAACTCAAGAAGTATTTAATCGATATTACTGTTATAGGATAAATTCACTGAGATTCCTAGGATTTCGAGTGACTGATATAAGCCAAAACCATGAATTTATGAGAAGTTCATACCAAATTTCCAAGCAGCGTCAGTGTTAATAGTTTGCATTTTCTAATTTCTGATCTCATATTTTTTTGTGGTTACTCCAGTACTGTTATTTTCATTATACTGTTACCAAATGTTGGTTCAGCTCAAGATGCAGATTGTTGTTCAGGGAAATTGCCATGATCCATGCACATGCATTCAATTGTGCACTTAAAGACAGAAAATAATATTGCCTAACATAAGTCCTCTTTCTAGCTCCAAGCATGAAAAGCACTTAGCTCAGTGTAACATAAAGCCCATATATTAAGATTTCAAATATTCAATTTTTTGCACAAAAATGTAGGCTTCAACTCTGTAAGAAAAAGAGTTGTTTCATGTCCTGGAGTGTTTATCTTCCTCTTTGATACAGCATTGTAATGGAAATTTTCTGCAACTTAAGTAACTAATGATCTCAGAATTTTTTGCAAATATTTGCTTGAGCACTTTATAAGCATAACAGTTTGCAAATATTTGGAGTTGGCAGTGAAAATATTTACAGGTATAACTGCTAGAGAAAACATTCCTAATGTAAAGTGTGTGAAAGAAACAAAAAACCACCCTCCTCTCTTAGTAGATGAGATATGTTACAAGAATCAGGCCTATAACCATTGAGGCTGTCCCAACAAAAACTTCATTTATCCTGCAGTTGCTACTGGAAAATTACCTTTGGTTTCTTGGCCACGAGTTAATTGAAAGTATAAATAAATGCTAAATAAAAGCTGCTCTACTAACTAAGATTTTAAGTGAAATCTGTTACTGTAAAAACTTAAGATTTATCTGCAACAGGTAAATAAACAAGAACCAATGCAAACACTGTAAGTAAACTGGTAAAATGTTGCCTGCAGCTGACTTCATCAGGTTTTTCTTGTTCCAAAGCCACTAAAAAAAACCAATATAAATTCAAAACTGTACAGTGTGTAAAATTCCACTTGGTGGTCATTTGTTTTGCATCTGCTGTGCAGTTAAGTGCTTAAACTTTTTCATGTGGGCTGTAACCAAATCTTTCGCTGGGTAAGAGTTGGAGGTGGGGAATGGTGGTCTGTGGAATAACACCAAAGTACCACTGTAATATCCTGTTCCTATGGTATAGAATCACTACACAGGGAAGTTCTCCAGAACAGCTTACCCAACTCTCTGAGATCAGTTTAGATGTTTACTTCCAGCTTGCAGCAGTTCTAATTAATGTGGTGAGATTTCTTTAGGGATTTCACAGAAAAAGTAGGTTACTGCAGTTGGGTCTTACCTAGAACAGTCTTTGCAGGAGCTGCAGACAAAAAGGCTGGGCAAGCAATGAAAATGTGGCACAAGCACCCCTTGGTTCCATTGCTGCATGTTCAGGTTGCTGGGTTTGAAGTTCACCATCATCCTTGCACTCATACCTTTGCTGGCTCTCGGCTGATTACAGTGCTGTCACTTTCCTTGCTTCCCTGATAGTTTTCTTGGAGGCAGATCCTTATTTATTCTTTGGTAATGGATTGTACTTTGCAACTGTCCAAGTTCCTAGATGTACATGAATCCTGAAAATTCATTGTTAGCACAGACTCTTCCTGAGCCCCTGCTGTACAGTTTCATTTTGCAGTTTGTCTTGTCAGATATTTGTGTTATTTAGAGGAAAAATGAACAAATAAACACCCACTGGGTTTTGCTAATGGGTCCAAGAAAACAAACACTCTTCCACTTTAGCTAGAAAAGGAAACATATACAGAGAGCATAATAATAAATGTCTGTGTATTTTTATGGGTTTATTTTTCTCAGTAAAGTATTGTTCGAAGATAACGTCAGAGCCTCTAGAAGTTCATTATTCCCCTCCTGCACAAAATTTTTACCCTTCTTCTTAGGAAACAACATATTGTCCGCCTGCTATTTTCTCACCAAAGAGCCTTTATGTAACCCGTCCTTTTATAATCCTGTGTCTCTCTTTCCCAGGCAGCCTTGTCTGAGGATCCCAGTCCATTGGTACGTTTAGAGTTAACAGCAAAGTGAGTTTTGTCTTATGTAGCAAGTCCTCGTCCAAGGTTGCTCCCTCTGAGTAGCTGGTCAGCAAATGGTTGTTTATTGCACCTGGCCTTGGAGAGCAGATGCTTCTCTGACAGAGAACTGCAGAGCGTGTGCACCCTGAGGCCAAAACTGCTGCCACATTTTTATAACCTTAAGCAAAATTCATAACTTGGTGACATTCTCAGAATTGTCAGAGGTAGTTGGTGGAAATGCATCTTGAAGAAATGATATTTAAAAGATTTATTGGGGACTGCATTCTGTGATCTCTACTGCAGAAAAGGTTGTGAAAAGCTCATTGTGTTGTTGCTTTTGGATAGGACATGGGTGGAATGGCACTGCAAAGGCTTGTTAAAGCAAGTGACAGTGACACTGTATTTGCTAAGACATGAAGGTGAAAGAAGCAAAGACTTTGTGACTTTTACAAAATGTAATTGGTCAATGCTAGGACTCCAGAATCTGGTTTTGCTTACATCTGTAAAAATTTTGATGAGACAGACTGAATGCATCTATTTTTTAAGTTGCTGTAAGTGGAAAAGAAATTAGATGCACTGGATTGCCCCAGTTCAGGTTTTCATTTGGATTACATTTGTAGATTCTATTTCTCTATTTTGAAAATTATGATTTTCTATGTTAACATTAGTTAACTATTACAATAGTTAACTATTTTGTTACTCTTCTCACTTGCACAAAATGTAAAGGGGCTTCAAAGCACTGGGCTTTTTTTACGCTCTTGTAGTGAAGTGGAGAAAGAATGGCATTGAAGTATTTCAGTTCTACACTTAGGATACACTTTGATTATGATCCTTTTCCTAGTCTATCTAAATTGCATAGTTTGCACAGATTAGATACTACTGATGCAAGAATTGTTACTCCAGAGGACATAAAGACATAGAATCTTTAGTTTGGTAGTTGCCTAAAATATTAGAAGAGTGATAAAAGTTATTTTCTTAACTAGCAGTGCTTTATCCTGACAAAACCCTAGTCCAGATTCATTTATCTTTTCGTCTATTTTACTTATTCTGATGAAGTAGCTGATTCAGGTGTTGCCAATAAAATCTTGGTCAGTCCTATAGGTGTTTCATTTTGGAGGGGTCACAAAGTGGGGTTAAATCGTGATGTGCCAGTCAACCATTTAAATATGCACCATTTCACAGGTTAGCCTGGTCTTCACAGGGAAAACAGTTTTATTCTTTTATGGGTTTATGTCATATCCTAAAATGTTGCTTTATTAATTATTATTGTAAGATGAAACTTTGAGGGATTGTGCACTTACAGAAAGACCAAGATTATCCTATATTATAGCCTAAAACTGCAAACTGGCAAGAAATATGTCTTGTTTTGTGATCTCTGAAGTGCTTGTTATGTATGGAGTTTTTGTTATTTTCATTACAAAAGTAAAGAATTCTCATCTTTCACTTTCACTTGCAGGTTTCCGGAATTTTTATCAGTCTGCACTTCTTTCACAGCATCAGGTGTTATCTCTCATGCTTATGACTTGCAGTTATGAAATCTCTGAAGCAAATACCAATGAACTTCCAATCATAATATTCAACCATGCTACCATTGTAGTATGACCTACATTTATGATATTGAGTTGCTTGAATAAAGTTTTAGAATGCCATAGTATGTTAGTATGTTCTTCAAGTTATGTTTAGAGTTTTGCAAATAACGAGTTTGCTGCTTTTTTATCACAGTGATTGGAAAATAATTCTGATGTAACTGTTTGGGTTTTAATATAGAAGTTAAAATCATTGTAACAAATCCATTTATGTATTAACTGACATTACATTGGCAGTGACTTTTTTAGAGCCAGCTGGTAAGCAGTCTGTTTTGAAAATTAATATGCTCTCAATAGGGCACGTGAAAAAAATAACAAATTACCAGAAAAATGTAGCTTATCTCTGTTGATTTGCTGAAATACCATAACAGTGATTAAAAATCACAACCATTTTATCAATTTTCTTAAACTCAAAGGTTTGACAGACTTTAATTCAGAAAATAATATGATCATATGTAATGGCTAGTTAGTATTACAGAAACCACATATAAATGATAGTTCATGGCTTACTCTCCTATTAAGGCATTTCTCAGTATATATGCATGGTGTATATTTCTTAAAAAATAATGTTATACCAACTTTCAGAACCTGTGATACTTCAAGTATGTTGTACAGTTATCTGAGCAAATCAGAGCAGTAAGAAGCCAGATCTGCTGCAATTGACATTAAGAACCTGGTTTTATTTTTAATGCTTTTCTAAACACTTTAAAATTAATGCACTTACTTTGATTCACCTTGGAGTTTTTGTGTGTTTCCAGGCAGGACTTATGCTCCAAACCAGCACTTGTTGGAATATGATTCAGTATCTCGTCTGCTCTTTTCTGATTCCTCCTGAGCCACAAACTTTGCTGGTGGATGACGTGTTCTGTTAATGCTTGTTCCAGTACAGAGATTAAGCCATGACTGATAGAACTGCCCCAAACTTTTTCATTTACTTAGATTTCTCCCTGCAATCTACAGCAATCACACCTGCTTGGCCTCTGGGGAAACAGAATTGAAATAGGTGCTAAAACCATTATAAGTTTTACATTCAACTAACAGATTGCAGTACTTATGGGCAAAGTAATACAAATGATTTCTGGTTTGTTATTTATTTCCTGGTTCAAAGGAATGTGTAGCAGATAGTGGTGTTGGCTGGAAATTGGGAAAGGCTGGTTAAATGTGACCCTTAGCTGAATGTTGCTGTATGATTTATTGAAATGTTCTTGATAGATATCATAAGCTTCCAAACACCAGAACTGGGAACTGCATTCAGAATACTTTATGAAGTTAGTGAAACCGTTTATCACTTGTACTTCCTGTTTCTGTGGTCCTTTCTTATTAATTTCTAATATTTTGTTTGACTTCTTGGCAATTTTTGAGTGCTAGACTGATGCTGACAAAAAACATTATTTATAAACACCAAGGTAATTTTTCTGGGTGATGGCAACTTGTTCAGAACCCATATATTTTTCTCATAGTTATTATTTTGTGTTTATTGGCATCCAACTTTAGTTGCCATTTTATTGCAACATAATTTGTTTCTCTGAGCTTTTGCAGCTCATTTCGGTCAAGTTTGGTTTTTAATTGGCTCTGAGCATTTTCACATCATCAGCAAAATTTGTAGCCTTGCTAATTTTTACAGATTTTTCTGTATATGGAGTGAACTGCAGAGGTCACAACACAGATATTTGTGAAATGCTGTGGCTTCTTTCTGTTGTGAAAACAACCATACTGTTGCGAGATAAACAGGCCATATGTCTAGTAATTTGATGAAAAAGCCTTATTCAGTGCACAACTATGGATTCCTACTGGTATCTTCTTCCCCTCTTGTGAGGGTTTGAAGTCAGAGAAAGCCAGGCTTCTGAGACATCAGAAATAGAAAATGATAGAAAAAATTCATATGACAGCTGTTCTGGCTCTAAGGGATGCATCTGTATGCCCAATTTACTTGCAGTCTGCCTTTGCACTGCCCTTGGTAGGAGATACATGCATACATCCTTTGGTCACACAGATTAGTCCCCTTGCACCAGAGCAGTTGTTGTCTTCCAATTCTGTCGTTTCACTTGCTCATACTTTAATCTGCAGGCACACTCTGCTCCCATTCACCCACTGACAGAAAGGGGCCAACAGAAACTTGTGGGCTGATTGCAATTCTCTGAAGTGGTCCTGCCTGGGGGTTGAACCTGGGAATGCTCAGGTCGTGCCGAATGCTTGTGCAGTGCTTCCTGATGTATGGCTGGGCTGGTAAGCTTGGAGAAACACTGCCTGCAGTCATGGCTTTGCCACGTTCTTTCAGTTGATCCCTCTGTAGGCTGCAGGTCCATGTGTAACTGGCAGTGACTGCATGGTGTGCAGGTATTTCCCAGAGTTCCACTGCCAGCAAAACCATGTGACGCTCAAGTTTTGGGTTTGAAATACCTTCACTCCCCCTTGGACTTAGTGTTGCAGAAGGGCATGAACAACATCAGACAATCTTTGAATTAATGAATATTTTCAGGAGTGAATAATGCATAAACTCAGCTCTTACTGCCACCAACAATCCATGTTGTTTTATAATGAAATATGCATTTCTTTTATATTTGAAAAACATAAAGTACATTCATTTTGTGGGTAGTGCAAAATTTATGATCTTCTTAATTATTCATTTCAATGCTTTTTAAGTTTTGTAGATATATTTAAGTGACATGACAGATGACCAGTCTGTCCCTTAACAGCTCTTGGAAGAAAATATGATAGATTTGGAACTCCTAAGATTTGAGTCTTCTCTTTTCTCCATCAGTTTAGATATCATCTCTATTGTCTGCAACCCAGGTTGCCCAAAGCATTTAAACACTTACTTCTTTCTGTAGTCTTCTACCGCCAAGGATCTGAATAGAAGGAAAATGTGTGAAAGTGTTTGAGGCTCTGTGCTTGACCACATGCAAGGCAGTGCTCAGTGTGTTAGAGGGTCAGACCTAGCATGCAGGTTTTGTGTTACTGTGCCATGTGCAAATTGGAGATGGAAGCATTCAATTTGTTTCATGGCCTTGTGTATTTATATTTATAGTCAGAATTTTTAAAAGAACATTTATCATTGTAATTGACATGGAGGAATAAAAATTTAGACTTAAGAAACACCAGTAATAAATCGTAATTTGTCAGGTCTTGCTTGTTATATCCAAATGACAAACAAGAACAGCTTTGTACTGCTTTTGACTTTCATTCATGTCTCTTGTATGAGCACAGCTCTAGGTTTTCTAAATTTGTGCAATTTATATGCTTTGCATGTTGCATTTGTTGATAAACAGGACACTAGGAGAAAATTTTACAGAGTACCAGTTTGAGTAATCAAAAATTGAGATGAATATTTGGTTTTGATAGGTTTTCAGGTTTTCCTTGTGAAAAACACTCAAGTATGTCTTTCAGACATTGTTTTCTAAATGCTGCTATCTGAAAAACTTGGTATTTTGTCAGTTCTTTGAAGATTGTGCACATGGTTTTGAAACAGTCAATTGCAAACCACAGGATGCAGTTCTTTCAGCTTGCTGAGCTGTCATTGCAGCAGCCTCCAACTGCTCTGGTTTTTCTTAACATGAACTACCTTAACCATGTGTACGCTTCAGCCACTGCCCGTTTGAGACTTAGCATGATGATTTGCCTGAAATAACTCAGCAAGACATTTTCCTGGATTTACAGGTGTAAGATTACTTTAACTTCATTACTTACTGCTTTTAACATGGTTATATTCTTTTCTGTTTCAAAGTTGTGAGCAGTACACTCCTTGAATTACCAGGGTTCTTCCAGTGCTATTCTCTCCTACATTAAACTGCTCTCTCTGGCCTTTGAGAACTTTTACAGTTGTAGGTGTGGTTGTTCACTTACTCCTGTACATCTAATTATATGACATAAAGAAATTGGAAAAGTTTCTGGTTTGTTTTGTTGTTAAAAACACTACTAATATCCCTTTCAGTCACTGTACTCTCATTGTAGCAAGGAAACTGCCCAGTATTTTGATTTACTTCAAATGCAGCAACTAATGCTGTCACAGAATGAGTGTTTAACACAGTGTAACCACTGGACTACTGTGTGCCTCCCAAGAAATGTATTATTTCTCCTGAAATTATATTTAAATTCAACCATTGTCCTGTCTGACACATCAGTCCTAACAGACCACATAATTCCTTTTACAAGGTCCTCTTCTGCATATGGTTCAGCAAGGAAGCATCCCACAAATTACTTAATTCTCTTTGCTGACATGCCTCACTGGGACAGCCAATACAAGAACATCATTCATCACTATTTTCTTTGATGTATTTAATTTTCTGTTAGTGAATTAAAGCTGGGTTTCACATTCAGTGCATATTGAATATCTGGGGGCCACTTTGGGGTACTGTAAGAAGGGTCTTGCTGTCTGATTCTGTTTTGTGTCATCTGACGCTCTTGATGAGGATCCAACTTCTTTCCCTCTGCTATGCAAGTGCACTAAACCCCTTTACTGTTCAACTCCAGCTGATCAGCAACTGGTAGCTTTTTCTTGAATGCTAATTTTAGAGATTCTCTAGTTAGCTAATTGTGGCCCAAGGAAAACTGAAAAGCTTTACAGCCATCAAGTATCTTACCATAAAGCATTACCTTTGGCATTAAGCATTGCCCTTTTTTGTGGGGTATTTAACCTATTCAAAAGCTATCTGGACACAACCCTGAGTAATGTGCTGTAGAGTTTGAGCAGGGAGGTTGGACAAGATGACCTCCAGTGGCTCCTTCTGACCTTAGCCATTCTGTGATTCATAATGCTTTTGAGAAGAAAGAAGGAAGTAGCAGAGAGCAAGCAGATAATTTGTTGCATCTAGTTTCTATTTTCTGCTCAACCTTCTGCACTGGCATTCTGTTTCAGCAATGAACTCATAAACCACTAAAAGGTTTTACTTGAGCCTCCTTTTTCTGTGGGCGAAACACCCCTGGTTCCTTCAGCTGCTCCTCATCAGATCTATGCTCCAGATCCTTCCCCAGCTTCATTGCTTAGCTGAGAGTGTTTACCAGAGGTTGTAGCTTGTCATTTACATAATGCAAGGAGTTTTAAATCATTTGGCTTATACAGAGGAGCATGGTAAAATCAGGCAAGGTAAAATCCAAGCAAGGATTGTTGCCAAATCCTTTGTGACCCTTTCCTATGTTAAATAAAATTTCAGAATTTCTTTATGAACAGTACATACAAATTGGACCTGAGTCTCTTTACGTAAGGCTTTAAAATAATGTTGGAAGTAATTCATATGGGCATGATATCCAGTGTGAAGTTTCAATGTGTCTTGTAAAAGCAAGTACAGCCTTGTTTTATGTTGGGGATATCCTGTGTTGATAAATGACTTGCCTGTGACCATAAAAGAGAGGTAGGAGTAGCAAACCAGCAATAGAACGTTAAACTCATAACTGTTTTATGAGTTAACCCCTAGGTCCTGCTTCCCCATTACTAAATCACTTAGATTTACTAAACTGATTGGAGCAAAACTTGCTCTCAGCATCTACTTCAACATTGTAAAAACCTCATGAACTTCAGCAAGTTTCAGCACACAATCTACATGTTAATGTTTCTTATGAGTAAGGTAATGAAAAATATACTTTATTCTTCTGTCTCTACAAACATACTCCACAATGTGAATTGAGTTGTTTTTGTCCACCTCTGATATACTGAGTGATGATGTTGTTTTCTATTCAGTTTTTAATATGTGTAGGTAAGTATATCGACTTTTTTAGTACAGGTATTTTAGTAACCAGGCTTATCGGTATTTTAATTCTTTTTCAATCCTAATGTTTCAATGTTTGTCCTTAAATCTTATGTGCAGTACATCTTTCCTTAATCTATCCTGAGTTCTGAAGATTGTTATAATTTTCAGTCTCCCAGTTCTATCCTTTCCTGCTCTGTTTTTCCTCTGCTATACATAATCTCCCTCCATGAGTTTCTTCTCTCCTCGATTGTGGGCTAGTAATCCCTTCTAGATTTCTACAAATGAAATGACCTTGCTTTTGTACTGTGCTTTTCTTTGTGTTTGTTTCTAAGAGCACACATTTTTGTCAATATTTACTATGTGCAAAATTCAAGTCATTTCAGTCACATTAAGTGGCTCCTGATGTATGCTTGGGTTACTAATGATTCCAATTCTCAAGCTCTTCCAGAGGTTTTCCAAGACAAACTCAGTGATTTGTGAATTTTAGCATAAAAATAAACTAATTTAAAGCGTATATTTAGTGTTGCATACATTCTTAGAACTTTTTTAGAAAATTTTCTTTAAAACTAGAAAAACACTTTGAGAAAAATCCCTAAGAGATTTAGTAAAATTCTTATGAGGAGAGACTAAAACTTTACAGATTAATGTAACTGGAGTGGTGAGACTCGAAGTTGATGTTTAAAAATAGGCAGAAGGAGCAGGACTAATAAAGGAGTGTGTCATTGCAATGACATTTCTACTCTGCTTTATTTCGCTTTGTTGTTTTCCAGAAGACTCAGAATAAGCACCAACATATAGTGACTCATATAAATACACATTTGAATTGCAGAAATAAACAATTCTAAATTCAGCAAAAATTTTCCTAGAAATCAGATTTCACAAAGCTAATCTGTGAAATTAATATTTAATCCTTTAAAGGTTTTTTTGGTTTTTTTAAATTAGAAAGTCTGTGTCTTTTTGAAATAAACAGAACGTGCAAATGTTCTCAGGATCTAATTATTTTGTTTTCCTGTGAATATAGTGAAATAAGTATTTTTTTATTGTATGTCAGTTTTTTTTCTATGCAACTTTATAGAATCTGAAAGTGCTGTCATGGAATGGTTTGGATTGAAAGGGACAGTAAAGATCATCTCATTCCAACCCTGCTGCCATAGACAGGGACACCTCCCACTAGACCAGGTTGCTCAGAGCCCCATCCAGCCTGGCCTTGAACACTGCCAGGGATGGGGCATCCACAATTTCTCTGCACAACCTGTTCCAGTGCCTCACCACCCTGACAGTAAAGAATTTCTTCCTAATATCCTATCAGCCTTTTCTCTTTCAATTTAAAGCCATTACCTGTAACTACATAATGGTCAAAAGTCCCTTTACAGTTTTCTGGTAGGGCCCCTTTCCATTCTGGAAATTGCTCTAATGTCTCCCTGGAGCTTTCTCTTCTCCGTGCTGAACAACTCCAGCTCATCCTGTCCTCATTGGAGAGGTGTTCCAGCCCTCTGATCGTCTTCATGGTCTCCTCTGGACTCATTCCAGCAGGTCCATGTCCTTCTTACATTAGGGGTCCTGGATGTGTGGAAATGAGCTTATGAGCTACTGATAGTGTCCCTGTTGTTTATGAATTAATATCAACCCTCCTAGCATGCCAAATGCAAGCATTTCAGATGTGATGTATCACCATTGTTGTGTGTTTCATGTTTCCAAAGGTGAGCATTCTTCTCACTTTCTTGCATCGTAGATTAATCTGACTTTGCAGCTTTGGTTTTGAGATACCCTGAATCCTGACATGATTCAGCAACAGAATCAAGGTCTTACACATGCGTATTTAGGATACTTATCTGTAGGGATACAAGTTATTATTCAGGTAATAGTTCCTTATCATAATTCTAACTCAATTAGACTTGACACTTGAAATAGAGTGTGGCTGTTCGTACAGGACTTGAAAAATGTAATAAGGAGAAGAAAGATAAATGTACACTGCATGCAGATGGGAAAAAAATTCAACCAACCAAAAAAGTGCCACTGATTATTCTTTTACTGAGAAATAGTGAAAAATAGTGTGGTATATTTTCATTGGTTCTGGACCACACTTTTTAAAGTCAGTGTTCCATATCATCTCCCATTTTTGTTACTTCAGTTTGTATTGCAAAGCAGTCTTGAAATACACAAAATTAATTTCTTTTGGACAAGAGGTCCAAGACTCTGCTGTGGATACCTGGGGTCTAGCATGTCAGGAAAGCCTCATGTGAGGTATTTTATAGTGTTTTCTCCAGTAGTGAAAACCTCTGTTTTGGGCAATGAGAAAACAGCTTCTTGATGATTAATCAAGACAGCAAGGTTCATAAGCCTCCAGAATTCTTTGGAATACATAAATTATAAAAGCTATTAGTATGTTTTGCATACAGTGATTGCATAGTTATTTAAAAATACACTTTCAGTGCAGTTGAAGTTAAGCAGGCAATCAGTCAAGTTTAAGAGGTCCTGAATTTTTTCTGTGTTTGCTTGCATTAATGAAAATCACCATCTTTGCTATTTTTAGAAAAAGGTGTAAAGCTCCAGTTTCAGTTTTTTCAATGCTGACCTATGCAGGAAGATTATTTCTGTACATAAGGGCACAGAAAGGTACAAATATGTGGGGGTGGAAGGGAGTACCCAGTAGCAGCATCCTACAGTCTAACAGAACTCACCTCCCAGATGTGACTTTCATCCTTTACTAATGAAAATATTATGTCCTTTTAAAAGACTTCTTTGATCCTTTTAATTTATTTTCCTTTAGCTAAATATGATATGTGAATATGAATGTTGTGATTAATTTTTATGCACGTGTTCTATCAGCTGGTCTTCCATATTAATGCTAGGGTGGTAAAGATGATGAAAATACCCTAATCTTTACCCCCAAAAATTCATACAGTATGTCTTAATAAGAACTTTCATATGAAAATATTGACAGATGCTATATCAAAATATTTCATAGACTTTCAGATATTAATCTTTAGAGCGCTTTAAAATCAAGTAAGAACTTTAAGTAGTATTTTAAAATCTTTTGAAAAGGAAGTAAAACACTGAACAACATTCTCTTACAGACTAAGAATTTTATGCTTTAAAGTATTTTATTAATTGTATATTAAATTCCATGTGATGCATCTGAAAATCAAATTCAACAACAAAAATGCTATTGCTGTTTGCAAAATGAAATTCTGACTAGTTAATTTATGAATTTATTAACTATTTATTTATTTATTAATTTATCAATTTAACTAGTCTAACTCTGACTACTAAATAAACATTTCGAGTTTATTTCTGTGTGTTCATGCATCTTTAAATGTTACTAAAATAACCATTAAGTAGTTTCTTAATTTATTATTTAACTAGATACTCTTTTGGAAATATTTGTGGATCCAAATGCAAGTAGTTGTCAATGTGCAAAGTCAATGTGCAAACATTGTTAGAGGGGAAGAGTTTAGAATTTGCCTATTTGTTCAAGGAAGGAGAGATACCATTGATTGGACACTGACAAAATGGTAGGTGTGTTTGTGTGTGTGACTTTCTAAAGAGCTTATGAGTCTTGGTTTGATTCACAAGTTAATTTAATTTGCTAAAGATGTCAACAAGAAAGAAATATTGGTGGTGAAGGTGAATATCAGGCATCAATCAAGAATTTTTTCCTGTTCTATTTGAGGCTGCAATTAGGGACAGATAATACAGCTATAAAATCCTAATGATTTCTATCAGTTTTGATTATTAGAGCTGGACTTTTTCAAGAAATTTTAAAAAATTTATTTAGGCTCTGGGTAAAAAACATAAATATCCTGTGTTAGCTTTAAATTCAGTGAGTATCCCATAACTCATATGAAAAGGTAAGAAAGCTTGCAGATGTTACTTGTATTTTATTATGATCAGCATACATTGGCTGGAATGAAACAGTGCCTCTGGTTCTGTGAAGCCCATGTGTTGTCTTCCTGCACTCAAAAGTACAGAACTAATTTCTTTACAGAATGATGTTTTTGTATCTGTAAAAATTGAGCACTTTTCTGTATTCCCTTTGAATTACTCATATTTTCATTGTGTTAAAAACAAGACTGGAATTTGAGTGATTGACCAAGATCATATGGTGAACAGTATAATCTACATTAGCTATAAGATTGAGAAAAGTGCTCCTCAGGTTACCCAGTCCTGTCATGTAATATGCCAACTTGGTAATTTCTTAGCCTCCCTTTCCCTCTGCGACCTTTTTGGAACACAGTGAAGATTATCTGGAGTCACATAAAGAAATTTAAAGAGTAGTTATATTTTTTGGATATCTGACTTGATTTTTTTTCTAATTATTTCTTTTTATAATGATGTTGCAGTATTTCTGAAGAAATACCTATACATCATGGCATCTTTAGTTGCCCATGTAGGGATAAGTCACTGTTTTATCATTATAAAATCCCCATCATTATTGACTGGATTGGTATTGCTTCTGTCTAGTTTAATTTATAATGTTATCTCATACTTCTGTCCTCAGAAGACGACCTTATTTCCTCATAGTTTTTTTATTTTAATCCATGGTCTTTCTACTTCTATCATAATTGCTTAATATTTATCCATTATCCCGTAGTGTGAAATGCTGTGACCATATGATGGTTTTGTGAATTCTCTCAGCACTCTTCTGTTCAATATGTTCTTATTTTATTGTAGATACAAATTAGAACAAAGATGATGTATTTGAAAATGAAGGTGCAGAACAAAACTGTTCTGCCATAGGAGAAGAATATATAGTACCTGCCAGTCAAGTTCATTAAATTATGTTGTTATAGCAACTGGTTAGCCTCTTCCATACTTAAAATATCTTGTGTCAAATAATTAGTGCTGCTTAATTGTATTTCATTGCAAAAAAGGCAAGTAATTAAAGAGGTTCTTGCAATGGTTGTGGGGCCAGAAAGGGTCAGAAACTACTTGTAATTGGAATATGTTTCGTGAATGTAAATTAATAGATCTAGTAATCCATCTCTTCCTTCCCCAGGATCCAAAAAAAGTATCCAGCATATTTGAATTTCTGTTCCTTGCTTGGAAGTATTAACAGATAAAAATTACCTTTTGTCCTCAATCATTTTTTTCCCTTTGTTCTCGCCCACTTAGGAAATCTGTAACATGTGTGATGTATTTAGCCCTGTCCATGCAGACAAATGGCCCAATAAAATGCATTTTGGACTTCTCAGGGCACTTCTTTATGTTCTGGCTGTCTGTCATGTGTTGTAGCAGGTTCTGTTTCTCCAAGTTTGATGTTCTGCATGAAAACTTTCTAAGCATTTAAACAAAGATAGCAGCCATCATATTCCACAAATCCAGAGCTCTGTGGGAGCAAAAAGATTTCTAACAACATAATTATTGGGATCTCAAATCAGCAAGTACCCAAATCAGTCAGCCAAACAAGTTCAAACAATCTCAGTTATGGAATTAGAGACTACTGTTAAGAACCTGCACTTTTTTTTCATGGTGTGAGAAGGAAATTTTTTATTTCTCTTCAGGACTTCTGAAATTGATCACCAAGCATTTTTGATGTTGAGTACAGAATCCATTATCTGGCAGTGATGGTTCTTTACTTAAAGGGAAAACTGTGCCATTTTGAGGTGGTGGGGATTGAAATGAAAGTGCTTCTGAAGTGGTGTGGTAGGTGTAGTGTAGACTACAAAGTGTGTAAAGTGTAAAGCACTTACAGGAGAAGCTGCAACGCAGAGTTGGAGAGGAACAGATTTCAACCCTCCACTTCATGTAAAAGTAAGTACAACTGAAATATCATACAGCAGAAGCCTCACCAATCCCAAATGTAGGTCAGTAAGTCTTGCAGTGACTGCAGGTGGAGCTGCTTTGTCTAATCCAAGCAACATTGCCCATGCTCTCCATGCTCTTGCATTGTAGAGTTTGGCAGTTCTACAGCTTACAGTCCCATCTGTTTCTCTTCATCTCTTAGGCTTGCCCTGATCCTCTTTTTATGTGTCTTCACCTAACAAGGTCATTTGCTCCTCTTCTCTGTGCATACCGCTGTAGCAGGAGCTCCTGTTAATTAGGTATGTGGGGCACAGGGAGTTGTTCCCAGGTGGCACCTCTGCCATATGGTTTTTAAATAGCTCTTTGCAATGAAAAGTAGAGCTTTACTTCTCCCCTCAGGCCTGCCTTAAAGTAGAAAAATTGACTTGTTTGTGAGTATGAACCTTTTAGAATCTTGTCAGACATAATTCAACAGAAACAATTTTTTTTTAATTAAAGCAATCAAATGCTTTTCCTGAGCCTTTGAAAGAAGCAATGTTCACTGATGAAATCAGAAGAAAAAAGGAAAATGAGAGCTTCTTTCCCCAACAGTTGTTTCTAAATTGTGCTTTTTAAAAAAGGAAAAAAGGTGTTTCTTCATTCCACATTGTATCCATCTCTCAGCCACTATGCTTTTAGTAACTGATCCTTTGCAGTATTTTTCGCTCTTTAATCTTGCTTTCAGCTTTCTGGCTTTGCCTTTCTTACATGCATATCATAATGTTAATATTTACTTGCTTAGCTTTACAGTTAGTAAGTGTTTAAAGGACGTTCTTCTTTTATTGATTACACAGCTGTGATGGGTGATTGCTCCATGTGTTGGATGACTTGTGTAGGTAGTGCAAAGTGACAGTGTTTTGAAAGTGTTATTGCAGTTTTATATGTTTGCATATGGAACAACTTTGGTGACAGAAATGCCTGACTGTTTTACCTTTAGCAGTGTACTAGGATAATTTGTCAACACTTACTGTCTAAATTTGCTCAAATAATTGCATAAAGCAAACTTGTGTCATTCAAGCAAAGCAAAATAATTTATTTTCTAACCTCCCCAGATGTTAACAAAATTTAGATCTACACAGATCCCACATATGCTGAGTATAATGCCCTTTTCATTCTTCCTTTAAACCAACAGTTTTTTCAACCAACTGAAGATCTTTCAAGAGGATTAATGCTTTAAGTGCTTTTTAATTAAAGATTTTAAAGAATTACATATATACCTGTTAAAGGTAAATAATATTGCATTTTGAAATTTCCAGTTAACTTAAGGGGTGCAAAAATGTGGTGGCCATTATTTTGTGTCTTGATTTGCAATCTCTTTTGGAAATAATTTTAAACAAGTTAATGCATATTTCTTTTTGCTTTAAAATTTAGTCTTAATCTTAGCAAATTTTATCAGAAGGCAGATATGTGTGTTCAGCAGAAATGAAATAGATAAGAATATACTAATACTTTTTGGAGTTAGGCAAAGATATGGAAGATGTTCTGCTGTTTTTTCATGATGAAAAGCACCAGGCTTTTCTTTAAAACTGAATACTGTCACATGAATATGCATTAGTTTAACTAAATATCAAGAGATTTAAAATTCACGTTCTCAAATATTTACTTTACTGTCCTGATGAAGATAGTTGCTTAAAAGGACATAAACTTCCACTCTCATTGGTTAAAAGATAGTTTATGACTTCATAGCCTATCTTCAATTCAAGTCATGCCAAAAATTGAGGAATTATATTGTATCTAGATTATTTTAAGGCATTTAAAAAATGTATTAACCCCTTGAGATTTGCATTTCTTATGAGGGATTAATACCCATTTGCATGAATTTGTCATCATTTTGTCTGTTTAAAAAACAAAAGTCTGACAGTCTTACATTAGTTCTGTTGGTGTACACCGTCAGTTGAGAGAAGAAAGATCCCTCTGCCAAGTACGAAAAATTAACTCAAAAGTCAGCAGCAATGTTCTTTGTTCTTCACTTAACTTGGTCCCAATAGATGGAAAAGACTATCTAGTTCATGTCTTCATGGGACACCAGAGGTTTGGAGAATTTACTGCTCTGCCATATATTTTCCTTTAGCCTAGTTAACTTTTCTAGTTACAATCCTCCCTGCCAAGGATGGAATTTATGATTTCTTTCATATGAAACTATTGGGCTTGATAACTGAAATTTATTACTGTGCTTCTATAACTACCACATGCCAAAAAACTATCCCTGAGCTGTGTTTCTTTTAGAAGGTGTTTGGTGTTCAGGTCCTTCTTTTGCCAATACCTTTGATGGTGTTTTTTAAGCAGCGAAACCGCTCATTGATGATAGTAGTGGAAATTGTAGGTCTGATGTGATTGTCAGCTAAGGAACCTGAACATTCTTCTCAGGCTACCTGGAAATGCAGTCACTTTTCTGTGTCTCTTTCTCAGCACCTTGTGAAGCAAATGGAATCCAGGTAGTGGTCAGCTTTTTCAGGATACAGTCTCCTACTGTAGTTTATTTCATTGTCTGAAGTTCTGGTTCTTTGCAGACACCTCTGCTTCTGTCTCACCTAAATGAGTTATCCTGTTTTTGGGGAGACAACAGAGGCAGCATTTCATTCCTAAGGCAGTTGCTGACCTGGGTCAGTTTGACATCCTTAGAGTGCTGCAGCCTGCAAATGTTGTGCTCTGCCTGACTTAAATCACTTGGGAGCCGATCTTCCTCTTCAGTCATGTCCTTGTCCCATCCTTGCTGCCTTCTGCTGCTTGTACCCAATGTGTGTTCCCTTCATTTCTCCTTTGCTACCAAGTGTGTCCGTTCTCCTGCCTGGAGCTCAATGAGGGCATCTTAGCAACCCTTTGGAAACAGGGCATGAGCACCTGCCTGGCACAGGTCCCAGGTGAGACAGGGCTGAAATGGAAGCTAGGAGGAAGGATTACACTGCTCCTTTGTCGCTATAGGACACGAAAGAACACAGACACACACTGCAGCTCAGGGGATCAGAAGAGGGGAGAAGAGGGTTTATTTTTTCTGACTCCAGTATTTATAGTTTTCCAAAAGTGACAGTGGATTGGACGGTGGCAGTGCCCCCTCTCCAAAGACACTGGACAGACAAACAGTCCATCAATTTTTCTCCTTCTCTATGAAGGAATGCAAAAACAGTGAGCTGTTTACAGAAAGTGTGTGAGAAAGTTCTTCACAAATATGTAAATATCAGAAGGCTTAGAAAGTCTTACAAAAATCAGGGCGACACTCCTTTCCTGACACAGGGTGAGGAAAAGATGTTCCTGCTGGCTTTTGTGTTTCTTAAATCTGCTGGATGACATTGCTATTGACCTTGTGTTGGGATGGGATGATTTAAATTCAGGAATGGTTGAAGAGAGATACAAGAAGCAACTGGAAGAGTTAGGAGTGGTATTTAATTGCATTAAGATTATCTGACCTTTTAGAAGAGGATGGAAAAGAAATGTGATTTCTTAATATGTACCTTTTTTAATGAAGAAGGTACAAAAGAATTAAGAAGATCCAAGTAGGTGAGTTTGCCCCACTGTCTTGTTTTCATACTGGAATGGATCAAACTTCCTATCCTAAACACTGAATTAAGATTAATTGAATCTGATCAGGCTCCAAATCCAGTATAACAGTTTTTATTGCTAATCTGTGTAGCACTGTGTGAATAGAGCTGGTTTGTATACTTTGAGCAAGAAAAAAGTCTGTAAAGTTTTTATGATGTGAGTAAAAGAAAACCCAGCAAACCCAATCTGACACATAGCAGAAGTAGAATACTTTTAGTTTTTGTTATTTATAGCTGAAGCCAAGCAGCAGATATATTAGTGGATCTGAACTTCGTTCAGCCTCACATGCAAAGATAAATAGCCTCACTTTTTCACATGCAGTGCTTATTATGTCAATTCTTAGAAGAATGGAGCGCAGCATTTTACTCGGAGTAATGAATCTGAAAATGCTTCAACCTCAATTGAGTGTTACTTAAACATTTCAGGAAATGGGCCCTTAAAGTAGCAGTTTTATCTTCAGAGATTTTATTTTTAGGGTGAACCTGCTGGTTCTTGAAACAAGCCTGTAGGGATAAACAAGCATTAGTTTTCATCATGTTGAAAAATATTTTTAAACAGAGACACTGTCTTGTCTCAGATTCTGAGACAGAAACTAAGGCAGATGAGCTGGAGCAGAATGTAAGTTTTTATGTATGGCCTAGGAAGCACTAATACTTTTACTGTTTCTTGATGATGCATTGCCTTATAGGAATCTATTAGGACCTGTGTTTCTTCTCTGAAGGATGAGCATTAAGGTTCTGTAATGTCAGTACAGTGTTTTGACTCTGACTGAGGAAAGAATCACATGTTGGCTTCTCAGCAATACATATATTCAGTTTTCCTTTAGAAACAGTCATTATGCTGACACAGCAATGTGTTATTGAAGACACACAGATATGCAAACTTTCTGCCTAAATCTAATAATGTTCTCATTGTCTAAGAAATAGTTTTTGACTTAAAAATCAAGGTCTTGTTTTCTTTAAGGAGATTTTTGTATGTTCCTCTCCTATCCATCAGTTTGAGTTAAAATCTTAAATATATAGATAAATGTTCACACCTTTTTGCCTTGTGTGGGATTAATACTATTCATAGTTCAATATCTAACTGTAACTTGGGGTCTTCTTTTTTGTAAAGAACCACCATTTTGAAATGAGATATTTGAGAAATATATCTCATTTCTCAATAGAGCTCAAATATATATTTGAGCTATATTGAAAAATATAGCATGCACTGTATTATTTCAGTTGTATGTGACATTCCCATGGATAATTTGACAGTGTACCGCTGTGTAAACTCTCAGGTAGCTCTCTCTATAAAACCTCTGTGAAGTTAAATGATAATAAGGGGCATTATTACCATGTGAAGCTCTATATGTAGAAATAGGTAATGTTTATGTTTTCTTCTGTAGCCACAGTAAAGCACCAGAATATTTTGGTGTTCATTGTTTCTTGAGACAGGGATGCTTCTGAAAAGCTTGACATTGTCTGCTGTGTCTCCTGAGATTTATAAATTAGGGATAGTTTTCTGTCTCTCTGCAATAATACTTCATGTCCAGCAAAGTATTTTTTTCCAAATTACTTTGTGAATGCTGAACAAGGTCTCTCTTGAAAAGCCTAGAATAATGGTAGAAATGCCATTGAGGTCCTGCTTGTTTTCACTGGGCTGGTGCATCATGGCAGAAGGTACAAGGTCAGTGGGGTTGTGTGAGGTTGGTGTGGAAGTGCTGAAAAGTGTTATCAAGTAGAGAATGAAGTACTGCGAAGAAATCAGTGAGCATTCTTTTATAAAACTTACCAAAAGCAATACACCCAGAGAAAGGATTGTGTTGGAAACCTGTTACTATTAAAATAGTAAAGATATTCTTATTGCCCTTTAAAACTGACAAAACAAGGTTCAGGCAGCAACAGAGAGGTTACTAGAGAAAGATGATGCTTGCTTATAGATTTTTCATTTCTAGGCTGCTACTTGGATATTTTGACAGCTAAGAGAGATTGATTTCTCTCTTCAAACTGTGTTTACAAGTTCTTTTACATTAAATAATCCAAATAACTTAACAGAATTATTTTTTAATAGTATACACATAGACAGGCTTATAGTGTGTTTTCCACTCTTCTCAGATGCATAAATCTTCAGAGTAAAAATTATTTAAATGTTAGTGCATTCTTTTGATTCTCTAGAAAAAAAACAGTAACTGTCTTTTTCCTGGATAACCTATTCGCTTTTGAAAGAACTTGTAGGATTTGTGTTAATAAAAGCTGAATTCTTTAATGTGCAAGCAAGGGATACAGTGCTATGCAACATTGCCACCTTTTAAAGCTGGAAGCTTATAAATTGTAAATATGGTGTTACTGAGTGGAGAGAGGAGATGAGTAAAAGGGTGCTTAAGTGATTCTGATGGAACCAGTGTGGTGAAAGCTTTATTGCTCAGTCTGTTGTTGGCCTTTTTTACTGCACTGTGTAATGCTGTATATATGTACATACACACACCCATATAAATAACATTATGCTGTTAATGACTCTGTTAGGTTTTTCATAAATTCATGCATGCTTTCAAAACTATTTTAAAGCCTAATATCTAAAGACTGTTAATTTGCAGGGCATCTCTGTCTTTTGCAAGCTGCAATTTTAGAGACTGAGGGAGAGCTCAAAATCTGTATGAAGTCTTTTTTCTTTTTCAAACTTTTTTCCTTTTGTGTTTTTATTTATTACCCTTGAAGGCATCTTATATCAAAACTGTTAGTCTCATACAGTAGCTTATAGGATATTCAGAATTTTTGTATTTGTTTTTTAGAAATTATCTTCTAAGAAGCAGAGAAAGCAAAAAAAATTTCCACTTTTAAACCTTTTATTTAAATGTCTCCAGATTGTATTGCTTCTTGACATTTTGTCTCACCTAAAAGGAAGTAATTTAAGAAAAACCTAAATGATAAGTGTCAAGGTAGCTAAAATTAAACAATAAATAAAAGGGGGGTTAAGTTACAAGTTACATATACAACCCCTCTGAAAAATCTTGTTTTGAAGATGAGTATCTGCCCTTTTACAGAGTGTTCTGATGTACACAGGGCAGTGGGGAAGGGGGCTGGTACTTTTTTGGAAGATGTGTACTGAAAATATTCTTAGGACTACTCCTGTGAAAACTGGTTTGGCGCTTTTTCTGTCTGTTTTGCATCAGAAATTAGAACTCTTGAGCTTTAGAATACAGCCTTTTGTGTGACTTCTCTTACCTTTATTAAAAGTTACAGCTCCCTATAAAGGGGGAAGACGGGCCCTATCCAGCTGAGTAAAACATGTGTTGTCATGCATAGGCACTGTTGATAGTTATGGAGATGCAGTTCCTGGTAGGTTTACATTTTGATAACTAAGCCTATTGTAACTGAAGAAAACTGAAGAAAATGTGTGGTATAGATTTTCAAGCTGAGTAGTATTTTTATTCTTTGACTGAATCTCTCAGATTTGGTATAGTGGAAGATAAACTTAATGATCCTTCATTCTGATTAGAGACCTGTTGCTTCTAATCAGAGTTTTGTTCATGTGAGACCTGGGGAGAAAATACAAAGTATTAGAAAAGAGCATTTAAAATGCAATGTATGCTCAGTAGTGGTTTCCTTTTCACTAAAGGTTTTTGGTTGAAGAGTGATTCAGGAGTAGTAAAGCAAAACAGCTTAAAGATTAAAAAGTTTAACTTCATAAATAAATCCTAGTCTAAGAATTAAATATGAAGCTATCTCTTTTGCTAGAATGTAAATTTTTGTTGCAAAAGATATACTAGAGACTGGTTTCTTTATATTCTCAGTGAAAGAAGCATTATCCATGAAGATAAATACCTTCTTCAGGAGGACTAAAGATTGTGGATTTTACCTTAACATATTCCAGGGCCATGCCATTTTTCATGTTTTGGAGGAAAAGCATCTTAGAAAAGGAACACCAGACATAAATCCTGAGAACCTTTCATCTGGTTCCTTTATTTATTTTCGTTGAGTGAGCAGTAAAGTGCAGTAGTGTGTGGGTGTAGCCACATTAGGGTTGTTCATGGATACACAGCTTCGGCAGGACTGACTGTACAGTGACTCCATCATTTGTATGTTTTGGCTTCCCATTTACTCTGCAGAAAGGGGAGGGGGTTGCTTTAACCCAGGGTGTTTGTAACCAGGAGTATCTGTCACACAAATAATAGTTCTTGTCTGAATAGCAGGAAGTGCCCATTTTGACAAAGGCAAATTAAGCGAGCCAGAATGGTGCTTGTCTCTGTCAGAACATGTATTTGCAAGGTGGACATGCAGGTGACATCTGCCTTTTGTTACTATTCCTGATGATCCGTGCAGATCTGTCATTTCTACGTGTTGCATTGGTGCTTCAGTAGAGGCTGACATCGATAATCCAGATACTTCATCTGTGCTGACCTTGTTTCAGGCTAGCACCACAGGAACAGCACAACTTGCTCTGCAAATGGTCACAAACTTCCCAAGAAATATGTAGTGCAAGGCAGTGAAGCTGAGTTTTCAGTGTTTTTCATTCTCTTAACTGCTGAGGCAGCTTGGTAAAAGAAGAAAGGTAGTAAGTTAGGGGCTGATGGATGAGGAATTAGTCTGGATAGCAGTATAAAAGCAGAAGTGGCACAGAGGCAGTAGAAAGTGGGATAAATTAGAAAGAGAGGATGAAAAAATAGCAATAAATATGAGTTGAAAAGTGTAGAGTGAGGTGAGGGGTGAAAAGCAGGAAATCTGGCTGTGGTGAGATTCTTGCCCCTTTCTTTTCCTCTCTGAGAATCTGAAAATTTGTCTAGAATTCTGCTATCCTAGACACATTGACATCCCTTGTCTTGTTCAGTGTGATGGCAAATTTTGCTTTTCTGTTTATTTATTTATACCAGTGCATATCATATACTTGTTGAGTCAAGTGCTGCCCCACCTAGGAGATAATATGTTAAAAGTGCCTGGTATGCATTAGTTTGAGTCAAGCAAGATTGTTGTGATGGAGCTGCTGCAGTTTTACGCAGGAACCTTTCCATTTTTGATGCACATGGTAGGATCCTACAGACATTACAGGATAATACAGCATATCCCGGAGTTCTTGTTTATAAAGCTCCCAAATGCTTTACTGAAAGAAAAGGAATCAAGTAAAGGCAAAATGACTACAAGAAGGGAATAGGTTATTCCCAAACTTGGGCAATAGAAATCCCATGGGAATCATGGGTGGTTTGCTGCTGCACTTCTTCCCAACTTCATAACAGATTTGTGTCTGGTTGAAAAATAGAAAGTTTGACTTTCATAAGAATTGAGTGTGCAGTTACAACTGAAGTAAAGGAGAGCTCATTGTTTTTAACATAGTGCTTGGAGATTGTTTTGTCCTTAACGGAGAAATGTAAAAACCAAGTTCATATGTTTCAAGTGGGCCCCCTAAGATTAATGGATAGCAGTGACAATTTGGGGGCTAATACTTCTTTTTTTCACCAACTCAAGCTTGTAGATAGTCTCATCACTGTAGATGTGATTTCAAGATGAGCTTGTTCATTTTTGCTGCTACATACTGTGGGGATAAAGGCCTAGAGAACAGAAAGGTAAATAAATTCTCTGTGCATAGTCAGGATGAGTGCTCATTAAATGTGGTGTATGCCTTAACAGTTTTAAAACCATAATATACCTTTATAGAATAGTGTATAATAACTGGTTCCACTTATATTTCTAGTTTTAAAGTTTGTTCCTAAGTATTTTGAGCACTCTTTAATTGTTTTGGGAATTTTAGCAAGCAAAATGAAGATTTTCCATCTAAAGTCATACGTTTAGGAATAAAGCTGTGTGCCAGAATGTTTTGGCTGGTAATTCTTGTTTTCTGATCTGCAACATCTTGGTACCATTTTCTATATGGTGTAGTCTCCTGTCATTATGAAATTGTCATTCTGGAATGGGACAATTTGTTAAAATCTGTCCTTAAATTTTAAATATACAAAACTAGGTCTCTGCATACGTTTCTAGTGGGGCAAACTTAAAATTTTGTATGTCTTAAAAAGGGATTGGAAGGTTCCAAGGTCTAACTTACCATGTTTGAAAAGGTCCATTATTCCATGGCATGTCTGTGTGAGGGAGAGTGCAATAGCTCTTCATGTTTCCATGTATTCATGTGTTCGCTTATGTAGATAAATCCATGCCTGGCATGGGTTCATTTGACATAAAATCAAAGAAAATCTTTTCTAAACCCACTAGCAGTAGGAAACAATTTACCAATATATGAATAAGCAAGCCACAGTGAAAGAGAGAAGATGATCCTGGCAATGCTGAATGTTTTAATTGCATTTAGAGTACCAAATGGGAGAACAAATCTTTTTCAAGCTGAGCATTACAGAATTTCTCTCTGTTTCTTGATGTATAATCATGAGGTGGAATTTCAGCACTGATGCAGTCAGGATATTAGCTGATGGAAATTTCTTAATAGGAAATAAGATGATTTTAAGTAAATTTCTCCATCTAAATCCTGTCATGAGTAGCAAAATTATTGCAAGAATGAGACCAGTTGTGGAAGAGATCACTTTAACAGAATTTTCAAAAATAGATGGCCAAAGATGCAGGTTGAAAAAGATGCAGAAGAGACAGGGGAATGAGACTTCTTGTTTTTGTGTGACACCTATGTGGCCTCTATCACTGGCAGTAGCTTGCCATCTTCTGGTCCTCTGACATGTGGCAGCCAGCAGCTTTGTTTCTGTTTTGCAGTCAGAAATGCAGACACTGTCTCTGCACTTAGAGGTTACTATGAGCTATAAATTTACAGCATACCAGCTCTTCCACTCCAGTTCTCCTTGCAGGGTTTTGGGGACAAGAAGTGTTCTATGCTCAATTCGTGTCTGGGGAGATAGGTCATTCCATGTTCAAAATGTCCATGCAAGAAAATAATGCCAAGAAGCCAGTGATGGGGAAAATTCCTATGCAGAATTATTTAGCAGTGAATTTTCATTGACAATTTCAGTTTTAGAGATAAGCTAAGCCCCTTTACTAGAACTTTCCTGATGACATAAGCCTCATGGTGGAGGACACAGCTGTGTACAGCTTAGGGATGACTTCAGTTCCTGTGCTTTGGCATGTGGGTTTCAGACCGTAGAAATATTAAAACAATGCCTTCACGTGTCCTTGCAGATTTGTCAATCAATGAACATTAATTAATTCACAGGGTCACACACAATCACAGAATGAAAAAGGGGCCACTGGAGGCCATCTGGTCCAAGGTCCCTGCTCAAGCAGGGTTCTCTGGACACATGACTGAGGATTGTGCTCTGAGAGCTTTTGAATATCTCTAGGGAAGGAGACTCCACAGCCTCTCTGGGCAATCTGTTCTAGTGCTTGGTCACCCGTATAGTAAAGTGTTTCCTCATATTCAGGTGGAGGTTTCTGTGCCTCAGTTTCTGCCCATTGCCTCTTGTCCTGTTGCTTGGCACCACCTCCTCCTGACACCCTCCCTTCAGATATTTATATGCAACGCTTTAGAAAAAAAATAGCCTAAAAATATGACCATGAAATTTTAAAGTGATTTAGGAAATTACTTGTCAACAGGAAGATATTTTTGATACTGTGTTCAACATCTAAACATGGTAAAACTGCTCTTTTAGAAATTTCTGCAATGTAATTTCATAACTGCTTCTTAGAAAAGTTAATTCCATGTTTATGTTTTTAATTTGTAGGTACATTGAAACCCTGAAGGAACACAAGCCAAAAATTGTCTGGGATGAACAAATTGCTGAACACTACTTTGAATACAAAAAGTGAGTTACATTTATTAACTTATCATTCTGCAAATATTTTTGGGCATGGGACAGTGACTGTAGTATGCAACCAAATTCAGCAAATGGAAACTCGGCTGGTCGTGATCTGTGTGTCAACACTGAACTGCAGCATAAAGGAGTGTTTTGGGTGAGAGGAGAAAATCAGAGAAGGATTTTTGAAATTGCATAAACTAAACCAATCTTTAGAAGAGAAGTCTGATGAGTCATATCTTTAGAAATTATCCATCAAAATTATCTATTGAGTGTCAGTTAATCAGAGGCTCTGAGATGAGTACTGTGAGCGTTAGGTGATTTCCAATAACTCAGCCAAAAGTAGTTCTGAGAAAAATCTATGGTACAAGAGCCTGGTTTCACAAGTCCTACTGCTAAGATTGTTTAAGTGACAAACTTCCACTAGATGGAATGGACTGTAGAGAAATGTAGAAGTAAAGCTAAGTGACTTCCAGATAAAGAGTTTTGAAAGAACTGAGAGCATTAAGGGTAATAATGTTCTTTGTCCTCCCTTGGTCATCATGAAATGACAAGAGGATTCCTGATCTAGGAAGAATCTATTGAAAATAGATTTAAATAAATAAACCCATCAACATTTTATTAATCCTCTAATAATTTACTATTTTTATGCAAATTATACCAAAATATGCAAAATGATAGAAGCAAGTCCTACTACTTCTGCAAAGCTGTGTCTTGTATATTACTCAATGCATTGTTAATGTGAAGACACACAACTGAAAGGAAGAGCAGAACACATGATAGAAGCTTTAAAAAAAAACAATTAAAACTTCTTTTCCAAAAAAGATCTTGTCTAAAATATTTTTAAATATTAAAAAAACCCAACCAAAAAACAAAAACCAAACCTAAACTGACAAATCGCCTACCTTTGTATTTTTAGTTTAATTTTCAAGGTGTTTCTCTGCCTGTAATTTTCTTCTGATTTTTATTTATCAAAAAAAAAATCTGTTGTTCCGCAGTGTTTAAATTTGTTTTCTGTGTTGGTATGATCGGTATGCCTTCATTTTTAATTATTTGGTATCCTGTTGTAAAATTACTTTGTACCAAGCAATTACAGTTTTTTTTGTGTTAACTAAAAAGGAATAAATCAAAAGCTCTGATTTACTGATCTTTAATGTTCAGTCCTTTTGGAGACACAGTGAGCATCAGATGAAAACTTGCTCTCAAAAGTGTAACTCGGAGGACTCTGTTTGAATGGCATACTTCTGGGATTCATGTCTGAATTACATTTCTTACATGGCAAAATGAACTTGTGGCAAAGTGCTAGCTTGTCAGTAGTACTTCCTCTTTTTCTTTGAAGCCAGCCTTTGGAGGTTCTTGTGTGTGGGCTTCCTGGAGGAATTTTTGATGCATGAAGCCCCACTTTGTCTGAAAATCACTCTAAACTTCACTTGTGCTGTGCTTGGCAGTCAGCTATGTGGTTCAGCTGGCTGCAGAGGAGGGTTATTTAAAGAAACCTCTTTCATTTACCACTTTGTTTTGCAAAGGTTCAATTATCTTGGACGGGGATGGCAGCTAGGCCTGAAATATGTAGGTTTCCCTGGTGAAGCCTCTCACCTGGAAATCTTGCATGTCTGGAGTAGCTGAGAAAAGAAATCATGAATCTTTAAGCAAAGCACAGCTAACGATTTCATGCAGCAGGCAGAGACTGTCTATTACAAATAGCTGCAGAAATCTGAGTACTTGTCCCAGTGCACAGACAAGTATTCATTTATGTAAGTTGTGAGATTTTAGGAGCAATTCCTTCTTGTCTGTCTATGCACTTGACTTCTTCTCCTGGCCTAAGTGGTAAAGTGGTGCTGTGAGACCCCTTGTAACTCATCCTTCTCATTACTAGGAGTTTAAAATGCAGCCTTGGTATTTGTACCCAGTGTAGCTTGCCCTGTCTGTATATTTTATACTGCTGGCAGTTAATTTAGCCTGAAAGATAGTAATTCAGGGAATTGGAGAAAATATTTCACAGTTTGCATCAGAAAACCAAATGTCTGCACTTTTTCAGATGCGCACTTAGCAGGCACAACTGCCTGTTACAATCTGACAGTTTTGTCATCCAGTTGCAACAAAATATCTCCATGTTTACCATGATATGGTATCAAACCATCTCTGCTGTGATGTATGTTCTTGGATCCTCTGTTTTCACTGTCAGCCTTTTCACATTATCACAGAATCTCAGAATGGTTAAGGCCAATCTGGTTTTGAATTATAACCTTAGTTTAAAATTCTGTTGTCTATCAAAGCTATTGTGACTGTCTGGTTTTTTTGTTTTGCAGAAATAAGGGAGGAAAACATGCAGTCTTCTATCCGACACTGAAGGTAGGTGCCACTTTCTCAGGTCAGAGGGCTGTAAGAGAACACAGATGTTTACTTGACCTGTTTCATTATTGAGACATTTCAGAAAACGTTGGATTGAGTTTAGGCTTTTGTGAAAGAAGTTTGCCTTCACATAAATGTTATGTAAATTGTCATGATGCAAAGCTTCAGCTGCCTGTGCAGGAAGGTTGTTTTTCTCTCATGCATAATGGGGTTTTGGGATCTCTGAAGATAAAGCATGTCTAGAGATCAGACACACCAGGACAAACCAGTGCTGTGAGAGGATCTGTTCAAGTGCACAGCTCATATACTATCAGACATGTTGTTAGCAGATTCTCAGACAAGATACCAAAGAATTTTTCCTTCTCATCATGGTGGCTGGAAGCTTGAAGAACATTTGCCTTCCTTTGTAACAGGGTCCTGATTCTCCATCAGCCTGCATCACCCTGTTTTCTTCAGTTGTGTTTCTATGGAACATAATTCAGTGTTTTGAAAACTTCTACACAATAGTCCACAGTAGAGCAGAATACAGGACAAAATGGTTAATTACAGCCTTAGTTCCCAGGAAGTTATCTTTAGGTTTTTTCAAATTAAACTGAAGTCAGCATGTTAAACCTCTGCTGGCTTTCAGTATTGGAAGGGAATTACTTCTGTAGTGAAACTACGTTGTATTTACAGAGACCAGAGACATATTTTTATGGTTAAACTAGTATGAAATGATCTAAGGCTCTGTTTTCCTGGACAGGATTGTTATCTTAAGCACCATGAGTAAAAAGATATTTCCTCTCATTAATGTAATGTAGGTGGAAGTACTATAACATATGGGTTATTAATTACTACATCTATGTTCTTGCTAGTGCTGCCTGTCTGAGAGTCTTAGAAAGTTTCATTGTGAATGTATCAGAGAAAGGATAGCTTGTGCTGTTTTGCTTTGTTTTCTTCAGCCTTGTGGAAGAATTTCACCCTGCCATTTTCAATACTAACTATGTTAAGAACACTCATTCCTGTACATTTCTTTCATTATTTGTCCTTTAATAGATCACCACTCAACTGTGGTGATTGGTGAATGCATGGAAATGGTTTTTCTTTCCATTTTCAACATGCTTGTAATGAAATATTTTGAGATTTGTTTGCTGGTCAAGATGGTGGGGAAACACTGAATGTTATTACCTCATGAAAAATGTGTTTCTTTCCCTTTTTAACATAGTAATCACTTGACAGGTTTCTCAAAATTAGTTTGCTCATGATTAGTTTAAAGGAGTCATGAATGTCGGGCCCAGTGGATCTGTTAATGATGCTGTGATACTTTATTCTGTTTCCCATGGAAATTATTTTTAAACACATCCCTAATGTGAGTAGTTTTTACATTGCAGTGCTGCAATTCAAAGTAAGAAAACCTGAGAGCAAAAGATTGAGAAATAAATATTTTTGGTTGAACTGAAAAAAAGGGCAGAACATGAATTGTGGCCTTGCTTCCCTTATTAATCAATGGCTAAATGAACTCTTCTAAATCAATGGCTGGAGCTCAGATAGAGATCATTTAATTATTATCTCCAATAATTTCTTTAAAATCAAATTTTTGTAATGTAAATTGTGACTCCGTCTTGGGAAAAGGCAAGGGTAGGCAAGAGATCTTGATGGTGTTTGACAAATCGTTCTGATCGTCTTCAGTGATAAAGTTTTATTTTACCCCTGAGATATTTCTGGGAAGAGTTAGAATTTCTGTACATTGTGAAATGATAGCCTAAATTAGAATAGTTCTTTGCATAGTTCATAAATCTGATTTATTTCTGTGGCATTTTGTCAATTTAGCTGGCAATCTTTTATTAGGTCATTGAATTAACTGGTACGATTAACTGTCTTTGAATGATTGCTTGCTAACCAGAGAGTATTTGAAATGCAGGCAAAGTTTTTCAGTAGCTGGTTCAAGGGTAGATGTTTTTTAAAAGGTTTGATAAAGGCATGAAGAGATGGCAGTATGGAGTGTCTGATATCTCTGACTGAGACATGGTTGCTTTATGTGTCTTCCTTAGTCCATCCAGTTGCGCTTGGAGCTTGCAAAAGAATTGGGCACTGGAATATCCATCTGGGAACTGGGACAAGGCCTGGACTATTTTTATGACCTGCTTTAAAATGAGAGAGGATCTGAGAAAGACTTTATTTGCTTCACTGAGGCTCCACCTTCAATTAATCTGGGTATCCTGGAGAGGTGATTTTTAAAACATTTTTTGTAATTTATATCATATCTGTATTAAACTTGGATTTTTTTTTCCCAATAAAGAATCTTTTTTGATTTGCCACACAGACATGATTGTTGGTATCTGATAAAATTCAGAGTAAAAAACCACAGAAATTTCTCTTAAAGCGCCTGAAGTCTGAGTCACTGAAAACAGACCAACATAGCTGGATGGAGTCAGAGTTGAAAATATTTTCAGAAATGTTTTCTACAAGAAGTAAAATGGGAAAGTTGATGCCATCTGATCAGAGGTTAAAACAGAGACCTCTCAAAGAGTTGCTGGTAACAGCCAAAGTAAGAGAACACATAAATCCATTGTATTACACCCAGCAAATTTAAAATCTGCACGACTCTCTGCATCTTTGTCACCCTGATTTTTGTAAGACATTTTAAGCCTTCTGATATTTACATATTTGTGAAGAACTTTCTCACACACTTTCTGTAAACACCTCAGTGTTTTTGCATTCCTTCATAGAGGAGGAGAAAAATTGATGGACTGTTTGTCTATCCAGTGTCTTTGGAGAGGTGGCACTGCCACTGTCACTTTTGAAAACTATAAATACTGGAGTCAGAAAAAATAAACCCTCTTCTCCTCTCTTCTGATCACCTGAGCTGCAGTGTGTGTCTATGTTCTTTCGTGTCCTATAGTGACACATCTTGCTGTCTTCTGGTAAGGTAAGTGAACATCAAATGTCAGGAGGGGAGACCAATTAGAAGACTTCCCTCAAGCTGGTAGAAAATCAAGCACTGACAAGCTAAGCTGTTTGCTCTGGTTTTTTTTGTCATGTTAGTAAATTCCTTAAGTAGTTCAAAATCTCACTAATTTCAGTATATGACCTGTTTCTAATACAGTTCTGTTCCAAGAGATGCTCTGTGGTTTCTCTATTCTGTATAGCCTGCTTGGTGGCTCAGTTACAGTGTTTACCTAGAGCGCGATGCATTAGTGGCCAGTTTGTGGGAACTGTAACATTCAGCAACAAAAGCTCTGATGGTAATCATGGAATCCATGTACACGATGGATTCCATGTCCCCAGCAGCTCTGACAACCCCTTGACTTTAAGCAGGTGCTGTGAATGTCGTCAGCACCTTTGTGCATGAAACTGTCGTTCTTCAGCTGCACATACTGGTGCTTTTGTCTCTGTAAAATGGATTTTTTTTAGGAACCAAACAGCTGTAAAAAACCATCAGTTTAAAAAACAAAGCAAAGAAATTGTGTCCCTGCCTCTTGGTTTATAGTATTGGTGTTTGTAGAAATCCACAGGCTTCAAGGCAATTTCTTCTAAGGAACTAAGAGGTGCTGGGAATTTGATGAGGGTGTCATTGGTCACCAGCAGAGACTCAGGCAAAGAGCTCTGTGCTCCCACTGGTGTTCTTCTTGCCACTTACAGTTGTCACAAAGATGACTGCACTCCTCTGTTCACATCCACCCTTCCCAGTAATTAATCTCAGCGGGGAATTTATCTGCCCCTGCTGTTTTCAGCAGAATAAATCCCACTGTAATACACCATTGATTAAAGAACTATTGATCTTCACCTTTCTGATTTAGTTCTGGCATCTCTTGACTTCTCACATTGCGAGTATCCAGCTGGGCTTACTAATCAGGTTTCTTTCTTCCATACCATTAGCAGTAAGATAATTTGCTACATGAATCCTTGTGTTCAATTAACTTGAACTTTCTAGTTAGTTCAAAACCATCACCCTGGCAATGGTATCTAGAATAGCACAAGAAATAAATTCTACTGCACTGTTTTTTCTACTTTCAGGGGCACTATTGAACCAGAGTGTCTCAGAAGAAAATACTCAAAAATGGAAGGGGCTAGGTTCTGAAATGGCATCCATTTTTATATTAGCCAGTAGGTAGCTTCCCAAGTTAAATATGGGGAAGAAAATGATATTTCATTTCAGCTTGTTTCCTCTCTAGAAAGGATATATATATATATATATATATATAAAATTTATCACAATTTTCATTTTGTTTATATTCTCTGATGCTTTTTTTGTGAAGTTTTGTGATTCCTGTCTGTCTCTGAGTATAGCTATGTTAGAAAGAAATGTCTTTTCCATCCTTAGGGGTAGAGCAAATACATCTGTGTTTCAAAAAGGTAAAACTTACCCTTGCTGTATCATGAAAAATAAATACCATGTAAGAAGTACCAGGTAGGATTTTGAGCCATCCATGGTATATTGGTGTTTGAGGCCAAGAATGTTGCCTTTGTCTCTAAAGGCAAAACATGTTTGTTGCTTTAGAAATAATATTCTAAAAGAAACAAAGTTGACATTATTCTTAATAATGAAATCCTCTGTCAAAAAAAAAAAAAGAGAAGGAATGAGCATCAGAAGGGCTATGAGCTGCAGAATGAATGCAGAACAGCTTCATATGGGTTGGTTTTGCATTTCTCTAACTTTTCAATATGTAGGAATGTCAGGTTGTCTCGTAATAACAGAAAAATGAGTGAGCCACAGGGAAAACAGCTTCCTTTTGAAATTTGCACCTCTACACATTTATGAAAATATGACACAGGAGAGAGATGCTGGAATGAAAGGGGGTCCTGCAGAGCATCTCTTTATGACAGGTGGGGAGAACTGCGTGAGGGGCAGAGGGTGGGAGGGAGTGCTGAAGTGGTAATTCATTATTTATTCTTAAATTAAAAAAACAAGTGTTCCTAAAACTAGGTACTTGACAGGCCAAGGCCAAAGACACTGGACATAAAGGATCAAGGGTATGACTGGGGAGAAATATTTAGTGCTTCTATTAAAACAACTTGGTCTCGTATAGCAAGCAGTAAAATGGAAGAGTGTTTATTTGAACACAGTATATTATCATTGTTTTCTAAGATACATTAAAAAAAAAAGAAAAATATTTACTGTATACTGGCTCTGTTGCAAGAAAAATGTCTTTGTTGCAAGAAATTTCCTCTCTTGTAAGAAAAATTGCCTTGTATTTGTATAAGATCTCAAGCTCTATGAATGTAAATGTATCTTTGATCTACCTGATGCCAAGTGGAGATTTTTTCCAACTGACCTTTACTCTTGTATTTCTGGGTGATTTTCTTTTTTGGGTGAGACTTACACAGAGTTAAGATAAAAACATTTTTCTGCACAGTTGTTATTGCATTCACTGAGAAAAAGAAATAGCAACTGATTCTGTTGCAGCTGGCCTTTGATGTGAAGCCAGTATTTTTATTGTCAATTATCATCACACACATCATTTTAACAGGTGTTGGGCAGGGGTTGTATCTGTGTACAACTAAATATCTTACCGGGACAGAAAACAGGACTTAGCTGGATGCTGTACGACCACGTGGACCATTCCTCTGGGATAACAGCGTCCCATTTTATCTCCTGTGGTAAGTGTATCCTGAAAACCTGACCTGCTTCACCATCTTTGTAATGAGAAGCAGGTTCAACAGAGAATTGTGGAAAATAAGTTGTTTTGCTTGTCTCATTGTGAGGTGCTACTTCTTCAAGAAAAAATGTTATAGTATTTCATGTTATAGTCCTTTTTCTTATAGGTGTGAAACTGCAGAACCAAGTGTAACTTCCAGGTAAGAAAGTTGGGAGAGAAAGAGAAGAGATTAGAGATAAGGTAGACCAAAGGATGACAATACTAAATCAGGTTCTTTAACCACTTCTTAGTTAAGAAGAATTGTTGAGTGACCTGTAACAATTTCGTGTTTGTGGGCTCAAGGAAAAGCATGAAGTGCTTTTTTCATTTCTGCTGTGAGCTACCAGTGGTAATTATTTGTAAGAGTGGGGGAAGTGTTTTGTGCGTGCATGTCTGTGGAGATTGCAAAGCTAATGGATGTTCACAGGAACTGTAATTACAGTCTCTCCTGAATTTGGGACATGTCTTTTGAAGTTTACTGTTTTGATTAATATACAGTACAGCTCTGTGACTTCAGTTAAACAAATGGCAGCACAAAGCAGATGGATTCTGCTTCTGCAGCTTGAAGAGATTGTATGCAGCTATTTCCTGAAAAATAACATTCCTTCAGTGATCACTTTTATATGTAATAAGTGCAAATTAAGTAAGCCTGAATTGGTGTTTTGTAGTCTGCCAGGCAATCACTTTGATAGTCTATGTTGGGGAAAAACTTATCATCTCTTTAGAAAAAAAAACCCATCATAATATGAAAAAATAACTGGAATAGAACTGGATTAATACTACTTATTCAAACAGTTGAAAAAATAATTAACATCACTTATCTTGTTAGTATATGAATCTAAAAGCAACATGTGTTTTAAAATATATTCTGTTGGAACAAGAACATTATAACAAAATGTCATTTTGCAAAAAAAGGTGGATGAATGAAATCTAAGACTCAAAAATCTAAAACAGTTTGTTGTTTTACATTCCTACTTTTAGCAGTTACCTTTTCTGGATATATTTCAATGTTTAATTGGTTACAGTGTAACTGACAATTGATTTAGTAAAATATTGTAGAAAACATTCTATGCTATTTTTCCTCGAAACCAACAAGGAAGTTTCTTACAAACCCCTAATGAAATAAGCTTTTACTCTTGACTTCCAGCACATTAAAACTTATTCTCCATTTAACTACTGAGACTAAAGCAGATGGGCACTTTCAAGCTACCTTCATGTGGCACATAGATTATCATATTTTATTCCATCATTGTGTGAAGTTCAAATAAGGTAAAATTGAGTAATTTTCTAGTGTGGGAAGGCAGAACATAAACTAAAACCCTGCCTCTCTGTGTATGAATTCACAGCTGCTTGTTCATGTGGAAGCAGGGTTTAATCACAGGGCATTCATCACCTTCCCCACCTGATTTTTTGAGAGCAGTAATGAAGATCATGTGGAAATGTTTAGTGGAAATATTTCAGCAGCATATTGTCTTTCTAGAGACCTAACTTTCCTTATTTCATTTACCAGAAACCTCTAATCTCAGCAGAAATACACATAGTGGCAGAAGGGCACAGACCCTTTCCTGTCTGCATTGCATACTGTGGGATTTTTTGCATAAGTGACTTGCTGTAAGACTTCCCAGATTGCTGCATTTTTTCTGCAAATCCATGAGCAGTTTCTCAGAGCTAGGCTATTTCATTTTCCAGCTTTGTCATCTTTTGTTGTTAAGTTCCTGCTCTGTGTATGGCTGCAGCAGGGACTGGCTGAGTGATCTGCCTCTCGGAAGTTAGTGCAGATGGAGTAGAAGATTACGGGATTTCAGCAGTTTCCTCAAGTATGTAAAGTCTAAACATTAAGGTTACCTCTGCTGCTCATCCTACTCCAAAAGGTAACACTGATTTTTTTTCCTTTATTTTCAAGTGTTAAAGCAGTTTAAAAAAAACAACATTAAAACATTGCTAATTTCAGTAAACGTTACTTTTCTATTCTTTCTTGCAATCTCATTTAGGAATGTTCTAGGTAGGACTTCCAGTATATTTCAGTCAGTTTTCTTCCAGTGCACTGGTGGAAGGCATATACTCCATCATATGCAATGTTTGCTTTCAATTGTGGAGGATGGGACTGTGACCAAAATTAGCCAATAGGCAGAATTACTGCCCAGCGTAGCAAATTATTTCAGATGCTGTGTGTCCATTTTCACCCAATCTTTCCGGTTTCTTCTCTGATTTTTCAGGTGAACTCATGTGGGGCAGAGGTGTTGCTATAGATGATTTGGCTGTTATTACAGGTTTTGCAATCTTTTTTGCATTTCCCTTTGCTCCTTTTGGGGCTGAACAAAAGAAATTCTGTGAGCAGACATGTTTGTATATGATGAGTAGACGAAGGCCCAGCAGTAACAGAATTGGCATCCTTGTGCTGTGGAAGTTATGGAAAAGATGCCTGGGAGTGTTGTGTAACCACACTGAGAGAGAGGAGGAGAGAGTAATTTATGCCATTTGTAAAGCTGGCTCCCTAATCCCTACAGTTAAGAGGGGTATTGTGGGAGGAAGGGTGGCAAAGCTCAGCTCTGCTCATGGCAGCTACCTCTGGACTGATTTCCCCCTGTTTATAGGTGCTATTTTAGTTACTGTGCTGGGAGCTTTTGTGTAGAACAAGTGGTTGTGTTATTTTTGCTCTGCTGTTTCGTGTCTTAACGCAGAAAACCCTTTGTGCTAATAGTATTTTTCATTTTCCTCTCATCCTGGCTAAGTGAAAGCCAAAGTGTCTTTGTTCTGCACTAGAGCTGGAGTTACTGAGGAGCCAGGTGGAGGTGTTTAGACCAGTTCATGCAGACCACTTCTGCTAACATAAGTAAATAGTTTCTTCATAAATGACAAGCAGTCTCTCTTTACAAATATATTGTATCACACCTTACAACTAGATCAAACTTAAAATGAGTTTCTTGGTTTTTTGAGTCTGGGTATATTGCTGATACAATTAACTGGAATTAACACTACAAAGCGTTTTATTTAATGATGCTTTTAGAATCACAGCACTAAATTGTTGTCTGCAGTATGAAGCCTTTGCATCCTGCTTCTGCTTTTTAGTTCAGAACTTTTTGTTAAAATAAAATTGCATTTGCTGTTATCTGAGAAGTGTTTTAGATGGACTTTCTGAGTCAAACAGTGGGTCAGAATTTTAAAGTCCATCCAATTTCTCCTTTCTCCATTCACATCAACCCTGAAATTGTGGTTGGTGTGAGGATGCAATTGCACACAGGAGAATGGCTGAGCATATGTGTTGAAAGCCTGGTTTAGCAGTTTACTAACTATTTTAAAGCATTGAAGGTTAAATTGTACCTTTAACATTTGCTTTAATATTACTGCATTTGATACAAGAGGGAATGATCAGTAATTTTTATGAGCTGTGCTTTTTTTTTTTTTTAACTGAACCAGATTTTTAAATTGCTTTAGTAAGAGATAAATAAATATACAAAGTGGCAGGGAGAATAATCATCCTCCCCAGAATAAAAACTTTCCTGTTGTGTCTAATATGGAGTGCTTAAACATCTGATCTCTGAGCAAGGTCCCAGTTTTGTGTTCAGATTTCATCTTCACCCCTTGGCTGCAGCAAATGAGCTTATCTAGCCGTGTTTCTTAAGGTGGGGACAGGGTAGAGTAGAGAAACAGAGTGTTTGTGGCTTGATGGGGATGAGAGGGATGGAATGGGGCAGAACAATTGCTGTTGGAAAAAATGCACTTTCTCCTTTTCTTGCTTTTGTAGGACCTGCAGAGAGGTAGGCTTAGCAAGACGAAACCCAAATCCCTGTGTTCCACAATGATCCCTGTGCATTTTTGAGCATTTTATGTCCTGGGGCCTAGGACTATGAAATGTTTTGGCAAGCTGTGCTCTGTCCTTGGCATAGATGTCTGTCAAAACGGAGGTGACTTTGCTCATGGCTTTCCCTGGTGCTTTTTAGCAGAGCGCTAAAGGTTATTGAGTGAGTTTTGCAAGTGACAGCATGAATATTGTAAATACTTATTGCCTTCCCAGGTACACATATTAGTGTATAATCTGAGCTTCAACTGTGTGCAGTATTAAATTCATCATGGATATGAGAAGGAAATCATCAGAGGTGTATGAGAAGCCTTTTCCTTCTCCTTCTCAGGGGCTCTTGGTTGTTAGAGATAACTGCATTGGCAGAAAAGGTACAGTGGACAGTGTTCCAAAGAGCACACAGCCTTAAACAAACCTGGCAGTCAAAGAACAAAGTGGAAAGAAAAGAGAAAATTACTTTTGCAGTGCCAGGTAGTAAATCTGTCTCAAAGTCCAATAGGAGCCAGGGTTTTTGACCCGGGATGTCCTGGGGGGCATCAGGCACAGCATTGCCAGCCAGGCAAGGGAGGAGATTGTCTCACTCTGATTTGCACTGCGGCAGCCTCACCTCCAGTGCTGGGGGCAGTTCTGGGTGCCACAATATAAAAGTGATATAAAGCTATTAGAGAGCATCTAAAGAAGGTGAAGGGTAAACTGGGAGCCATACTGGGAGCAGCTGAGGTCACTCACTCTGCTGAGCCTGGAGAGGAGGAGACTGAGAGGAGACCTCATTGCAATTACAACTTCCTTGTGAGGGGAAGAAGAGGGATGGACCCTGATCTTCTCTCTCTGGTGCCCAGTGACAGGATCTGAGGGAATGGCCTGAATCTGTGCAGGGACAGGAGTTGGACTTCAATTATCCTTGTGGGTCCATTCCAGCTGTGGATATTCTATGATTCTGTCTCCCACCGCATGCTGGCTAGACCCTGCTGCTGAGTTACACAAACCAGAGCAACGCAGGGTCCCTTCATCACCGACACTGAGGGTCTCCTCTAAATCAGTCACTGCAGAACAAGCTGTTGGCAACAAGTTAGGTTGTGTGCATGTCAGAGTGAACAGAGCACGCTGCCATTCCGAGTGCTTCTGTGAGAACTGATGAGTCCTCCTCACCACCACCCACTGAGTAAAAATGCCTTTGCTTGTAGATACGGAGACAAGTTGTTATGCAAACCATAAATGGAAATAGTAATTTGTACAGCATGCAGTCAGATGGAGGAAATAAATACTGCAGTAAGTCATAGAGCCACAGAGAATAGCTGGATCTTTAAAAGGTCTGAATATTTTCTTAGTCATGGTGTCACTGATTATACACTTCAAAGGGAGCATAATGGTGTGTTAGTCCTCCTGTCATAAGGTGAATTGTTACTCCTCTGAGGCATTTTCTCTCCACCCTGACCTGGTCGTTCTGCATGTTGTCTGGGTAAGCTGAAAAGAGAAAAAGG
Source organism: Bombycilla garrulus (assembly GCA_013400315.1). NCBI lineage: Eukaryota > Metazoa > Chordata > Aves > Passeriformes > Bombycillidae > Bombycilla > Bombycilla garrulus. Next base: position 167,780 of record VXBU01016690.1, read on the forward strand.
ATCTGTAGTGGATCATGTTTGCAAGGCTAACCTTGTGCTTTTTAAACTTGCTTGCATATGTGCTTCAGGGGATACTTCTCTTCTGAGACTGACTTTCGGTCTCTGTGTTTGATGTCTGAGTCAAACTGGTGGTCAGCTTTCATTTCCAAGCTGTTCTCTCTCTAAGTGAAAGCTTTTTTGATTTTTTTTTTTTTCTGCTGACATTAAATCACTATGGGTGTTTAGGGACCATTGCTGCTTAAAGATTCCACAGGCCCCATGTCTGGGAGCCCATTTGTTTTCACGGGTTTTTCTTGTTTCTAATTAAAACAGAATTTAACAGTGCAGCTCAGCTTGACTGCAGTTCTTTTGATGAATCTCAAATGAAAACATAATTCTGCTTCATCTCATGTAGACTCAGCAAGAATAGGAGGAATCAAAGAAATAGTAATGCCTTTCTCCCATCCTGCAGGAAGTTTAAAACCATTATTTGGAATGGAAGAGTAGATGTTGGTTCTGCACAATGAAAAGGAAAGCACTTCTGAGAACAGAGCTATGCCATGAAGTTGTGTAGCTTAGCCAGTTTTTATTCATAATGCTATTTTTGTAATACAAAAGGGTTTTAAGGTTATTTGCATAGGCAGCATTAAATAACTCACTTGGGGCTTTTCCGGACGTAAACAGTAGCGTCTGAAAGAATTTACTTCTAATTTCAGGGTAACTCCAAAATAATGAAAGCTTTGCTTATTGTGAAGCATTCTACAGTGCAGGTGACAGGCACTTCAAGGTGGGCAGTTTCTTCATGGTGATGTGGATATGTTACTGAGACTGACTGCACCCACTAACAGGGCAGGAGGAGAAAGGCTTGACTCACTGCACATTAAAATGGTTTTGGATTTCTGGTTGTACTGGAGTGGTCTGGAAATGCAGCACTGAAAGCAACAGCACCTGGTAAGCCCTTGGAGTATTTCTATGAAGTGCTTTTCTTTCACTGTAAAACTTTGCTTTCTGCCAGACAGAAAAACCCGTGATGCTCAGCTGAAAGGATTCCATTAATAGCAAATGTGCATCCCCCTGAGGAAGGATGTTTGGTGTAGCTTCCAGATTACCTGTGTCCTGATAAATGTCTCAACCTTTTGCCATTAGTATTGGAATAGAATTTATGGCAAGGAAAACTTGGCTTACTTATGAAGCGACAAGATTAGAAAAGAATTTATTTAGAAAGAAGCTGAAAAGCTTATTTTTGTTTAATGAGTCCTGGATTGTTCTGCAGATTATCAGAATAATGCCTTCCTGTACTTACCTAAGTAACACATTATTTTTCTTCAAGCTATTTTGCACCTTAAGTGTTTTGTCCATTAAAATGATTCTGTGTTTTGGTTTTGTTACTTTTACATAAAGAAGCATTTGTAAGCATGTGTAGTTAGTATTTCTAAAGACTGTCTTTATAAAATAAGCGTTCAAGTATGGAATAGAGCATGAACAAGCCAAAGTAGTTGACAGAAAAAAAAACCCCTCCTGATAAATGGGAGAACATTAGAACATTCCATTATCGAATCCTTATTGTTTCAGGGACTGGCCTGTAGGTCTTACAAAAGAGTTTGAATATTATTTATTTATTTAAAACTTTGTCTCGCTGCAGACCTTACGATTTTCTGGCCATATGGGCCACTAGTGGAGAAGGACAAACATTCACAGAGTTCTGAGTAAATGTTAAACCCCCATTCCTTTAGAAATTTAAATCCAGGAGCCATTCACATTGATGTGTGTAAAAAGCTTGGGGGGGGGGAAGAGTGGGAGACAGGACAAGCAGACTGCAGCTGCATATCACCAAATTGAGTTTTGCATATTCAGGAGTTAATACATGTGAATGACACCAAATGCTGTGGTAGTTGTAATCCCCTTTTAATAAAGGGATTGACTTGCAGTACAAAATTAGTTACATAATTCTTCATGCTGTATTATCTGTTTCAGGGGGTATGAAGCCTTATGTCTTTGCTAGCCCACAGTACGTCCTTACTTCATTGCACTAACTGCAGAAATGGCTTTTTTTAAATATTATTTGTGGATATCAGGAATTGAAACTACTTTGTCCCATACTGATGGCCCTGTAGATGCCATGGGTCAGGGAAACATGAAGCTGAGTCTCAGCTAAACCTCTGGTCAAAATGGATCCAAATGATAGTTTGCATTTCCATATCTGAAAAAATAAAGGAAAATTTTTGTGAGTATATTGGTTTTGCAACTACTTTCTTGGGCCCATATGTAAATATTGTAATGGGAATGACAGTGCCCACGTGCTACCTATGTCAGAATGGTGTCCACGCATACAGCAGGACAGGGTATCCACCAGCCTCTGCCGAGGTCCCTGCTGAAAGAGCCTCAGGCAGCTGCTTGGTGTTTAGCTTCATTGTGTTTTACATCAGAACTAATTCCACTATTCCAGTTTTGATTCATCTCTAAGGTTGCATATGTACACACAGACTCTAAGCTCCGTATTTCTTGCATTTTTTTACAAGATCTACATTTTGCTCCTGTGGTGCAATGCCTGACCAGTGTTTGATATCTGAGCTTGTCTAGAAAGAGAAATGCATGTTTGTTTGTAGAGAAGCTGATGTGGCTCTGATCCCTGACAGAGAGGTTTCAGCATGCCAGCCCTCAGGGGAATGGTGATGCTGTGAGGACAGGAGCAGGTCTGGTTCCAGCAGAAAGCCTGGGTTGAAGAGAAGGGCACAGAGAAAGAAGACAAAAGAATTTTGTAATCTGGGAAGGTCTCGTTTCCACAGACAGTGTAACAAGTTACACTCTGTGTGATCTCACAGGCCTGCTTCAGGGGGCAGCAGTGCTTGCATTACAGATCTGTGTAAGAGGCAAGTGGCATTTCGGCATCCTGTGGGTGGGTACTCCCTGGCTCCCTCCCACAAGAGAGGTCCTGAAACAGGACCCTCATTTGCTGCTGACCATTTTCCCAGTCACCATCTCCTTTACTGTTTGGTCTAGTGGAAACCTTAATAGTATGAAAACCTAAAAATCTCAACTTAAAGCTTTCCTGGTTTCTCCCAACCCACCCCAAGTTGTTCTGGATCTAAACTGATCCTTCTGAAATACAAGAGGAAAGTAAAGCATCTGACTGGATGACTTCTGTCCCTGTTAGGTAGAAAATGATTTTTCAGAAAATCTTGTACTGGATACACAGCCAGTACATCCAGCTTATGCATTTTAGCCTAATTTTAAAGCAAAAGTTATCTTAGCTGAATGCTTTTAAAAATAATGGAATGGAAAGTCAGAGAGATCAAGTACCAGACATGCTGCTGCTCTGGCTACCTCTAAAACTGTTTGTCTTTCTCTTTACCTGTAGTGTAGCATTATTAGTGTGAATCCTGCTGTGCTCATCTAATTCCTAAGCTGGCATTTCAAGGCCAGGAGAGAGGTGAGCTTTTGTCCTTCAAAAGTAAACCTGTGAAAGCTGGGCCTAGACAACTGGAAGGGCATATGGCTGTGGGGATATATGGGCTGCTTTAAAATGAATGGATTTATTACACAATTCTCCTGCTAGTCTGGGGACATTTGCCTTTATCTAGTACTGCTCTCTTTCTCTCTCTGTATACATATGTGTGAATATATATATATATTAGTGGGAAAATGTTTATCTTCTGTGTGCTGTTTAGAATTTCTCAGTCAAACAGAAGTACTTAAGATTAAGACCTTAATATTTAATAAGCTCTCAATTGTTAGAGAGCAGTGAGCCTGCCAGTGTGAGATTGGGCTGGCAGCTCAGTGGATTAATGGAAACATAGAGCTCGATTTAAAAGCCCTGAATGATAATCTTTCAATATGCTTAGGTATTGTGGTTGTGCAGTTTCCCTGGGGAATCATCATATTCTCTGCTTCAAAAATTTCACTGAAGATATAACTGAAACTACAGCTCAGCTTTACCTACTGGGAAATCTACTTTCAGTCCTGGGGCTTATATTCCTTCTGTGTACATCTGTACACCCAGAGTGTGACTCCTTGTGGGTTTTCACTTATCATATTTTTGCTGCAGGAACAGTTTTACACAGACTTGAAAAACAAAAACTGCAGAGTTGAGCAACTTTCCTACCTGAACAGAGATCTTGCTTAGGCTTTCAAACAAGCAAATGTTGCTATTTGAAAATACTAAAGTGACAATTACATGGATGCTTCGCTATATGATCTCAATAAAGGAGACAGAGGAAATAGGATTTTTTTAAACTCCTGTATGTGAAATTCTCTGGTGCTTTGGGTTCACATAATCCATTTCAATAGTACTTCATTCTTTGATAGAGATCTGTGTAGTCCCACTGCAGTGATAGTGTAGACACAATGTGGTGCATTCTGGGATGTCCTCAGACAGATTGAAAAGCTTGAGAATTCTAGGAGATTGCTTCTTCTCATTTTTATAAGAACATGCCAATCTGAAAGGTGTCTAGACTTTGAGTTGCTTTAGTTGTGTATACATTTCTGGGGATTATCTCAATTTCAATTTAATTTGCCATTTCACTTCATGCTATAAAGCTTTCAGGGAATCTTTCATTTCAGTGAGAGCTCACTAAATTAAAACGAAAATGAAATAAGCTTGCATCATCAGCACTGAGAGTGGCAGTGTTATCCTGAATTTCTCTTAATACTTCACCAGAGCTGCTTGTGCACATAAGGCACCAGGGTACTCAGTCATTCAGCACTACATCTGACTGTACTGCTGAACACCCTTGTGTTCTGTGTAGTTGCACTGATACTAACATCTGATTTTCAGTTGCAGGATACTGTGCTGCATGTAATAGTGACAGATCACCTGTGACATGCTGACTTCTTTTAAACTGTAGACTGGTTTGGGTTGGAAAGGACCTTGAAGATTATTTCGTTCCAACCCCTTCCAGTGCCTCACCACCCTCACAGTCAAAAATTTATTTCTAACACTTATTTCTTCTCCAGCCTGAAAATCCCAACTCTCTCAGTCTTGACCTCACAGGAGATGTGCTCCAGCCATCTGAGCATCTTTGTGGCCTCCTCTGGACCCGCTCCAGCAGGTCCACGTCCTTTTTATGTCAGAAGCCCCAGAGCTGGATGCCGTACTGCTGGTGGGATCTCACTAGAGTGGAGTAGAGAGAGAATCGGCTGTCTTGACCTGCTGACTGCCCTGCTTTTCTTTCTGGGATACAAGAGTAGATAGCCAGGTCCTGTTGAGCTTCTTGTCAACAGCACTGAACTCCTTCTCAAGGTTGCTCTCAATCCTGTACTTGTATTTGTGTTTGCCCAGCCCGTCAGGATTTGTGCCCAGTCTGTCAGGATTTCCCTGACTCAGGTACAGGACATTGTGCTTGGCTTTGCTGAACTTCCTGAGATTCCCATGGACCCATCTCTCCCATCTGTCCAGGCCCCTCAGGACGGCATCTCTTCCTTCCAGCATGTTCACTGCACCTCACAGCTGGATGCTGTCTGCAGACTTGCTGAGGGTGACTCGATCCCACTGCCCACATTGCTGACAAAGATGTTGAACAGTGCCAGTCCCAACAGTCCTCCTAGACCCCCAAGGAATGCCATTCTGTTCTCCTTTTGGACTTGGACAGTGACCATCCAGCTGGTTGCTTATCCACGGAGTGGTCCATCCATCAAACCAGTGTCTCTCCAGTGTAGAGACAAGTCTGTTGTGCAGATCAGTGTCAAGCTTTGTACAAGTCCAGGTAGGTTATGTGAATCACTCTTCCCTTATCCACCTCTGTAGCCCATCAGAGAAGGCCACCAGATTTATCAGGCATGATTTTCCCTTAGTGAAGCTATGTTGGCTGTCCCCAGACATATCCTTATTTTCTGTGTGCCTTAGCATATTTTCCAGGGGGATCTGCTCCGTGATTTTGCTGAGCAGAGAAGTGAGACTGATGGGCCTGTAGTTCTCCAGGGTATCCCACTTTTTCCTTTATAAAAATGAGGGTTATGTTCCCCCTTTTCCAGTCAGTGGGAACTTTACTGCACTGCTATATATCTCAAATATGGTGGATAGTGGCTCAGCTACTTCATCCAGCAGTTCCCTCAGGACCTGCAGATGTAACTCATGATCCTCAGCATTTTTCAATAATGTTTAAATTACATAGAAATTCAATGCCACTGCTTCCTGGATTGATCTCCTGCTAGGCTGGAAAAACTGAAATCTGGAGGATATAAGAGAAATCAGTGTCTGTACCCTTTATAGCTGTTCATCATCTGAGTATTCCTGTGTCTTTCATTAGCTTGGTGAACCTGCTGCACCTAGGAGGGGAATACATGGGATTGCAGTCTGCAGAGAACAGGAAAGCAGTTGGAACAGGACACAGGGCCTGTTCTGAACAGGCTCACCACATGTTTCACAGGATGCTGCTCTAATTTTTGTATCTTATAGTGGGGAAAACCAGTCTGCTCGGGTCTCTTGTCCATTTCCAACCTTCTCTTGTGGGCCGCTATACTAATTACATCTGACCCTTAACAGGTCCCAGCTGTGTCCAGTAGGGATGAGTGTTACAAAAGAGGGGGTCGCTGCCCCAGACTCAGTTGGAGTCTGCCTGCTGTGCTGAGAGGAGGAAGGGTCAGGTGGCCAGGTGAGGGACAGAGGAGGTGAGCTGCTCTACAGGGGACACACAGGGACAGAAAGGAGTTAGCCCATTGTGCAGAAGGAAGGAGACGGAAGAGAGAAGGAATCAGGAAGCTGCATGACGATGCACGTGGAAAGTTTAGTCTTTTAAAGTGTGTCGCGTGTCCACCTCAACTGTGACATTCTCTCTTAATCTTCATTTATGTTTTTCCATACCTGTAATTTTTATTTTCCCTTTTCTTCCTCACCTTTCCTGGTGCAGATATTTGGATAAATTGGAGTCCTGTGCCACCCATAGCAAAGATTGCTTGTGTTGGACTGTTTTGGTTTTGAGAAGAACACATGCATGTAGATTTTTTTAAATGTACATTAAGTCTTGATTCCATCAGGAACAAGAGAGGTGTTATTTGCAGCAAACTTTTAATTGTGCCAGTTTTTCCTGTGATAATTCTTCTTTGAAACCTATGAGAACTTATTTCAAAGGACCTTTTGATAATGAAGATGTTTTGTGTCAGGGTAACCCACTGTGGTGCACAGTCAGGAATAAGAAGGTGTTTAATAGGGAAGAACTTCAATGCACGGACTTCACAGGGAGATTTAAAACTTCAATTTTTATTAGCACCAAATATCAAGCAAGTTCCATGACAACAAGCTGTACTTCCAAGCTGGTGAATTACTTTGTTTAGGGAAAGTGAGATAGTAATTATATGACACATCAATTCAGTCTATGTACTCTCTTGTGTTTGCATTTGCAAATCCATAATTCCTTCTGTTGTGCACAGGTCTGAGTTCACAATTTCTGTCCTTCCCCCAAAAGTAGGAGTTTTTTCAATCATGAGGTTTTGAGGCAACTCTGCCCTTGAGAGACCATAACTTAGCTGCTCACCAGAACAGTCAAAGTACCTCTGGCTTCTAGGGGGATATATTACTAACATATTTGTGTGTCCAGTTCCTACAGTGTAAGAGTCACACTTACAGTGTGAATAATTTACCCAAAGAGCTTGACTTGTGTTCAGCTAATGCCAGCTTGGCTTTCAAAGGACATTAACACAGGGGGCCATCGGGAGGGAGGGAGGCTGCGTGGTGTTCTGAGATTATAATAAAGCTTTTGGTGACTTTGACTGTGGTAAGAAACCTGGTATTGGATTACAGAGTGAGAGGTGGGGTTCCAAAAAAGCGTTAGAATCAGCACCATGCAGGAGTGCTCTTTTCTTGCAAATGCTTCATCCTAATTGAGTTTGCAAACAGCTCTAACTCCCTTAAGGGAGAGAGAGGGTTTGTTCCTTGAAAAATGACAGCCTGAAAATGAGAGAACTGAGAATTACACAAACAAACTTTCACACTTTTTTTTTTTTTTTAATGTAAGTTATCTTGGACAGTTGGGCTGCCACAGTACAAATTGTGGGGATGCATATGCTGCCTCAGTCACCTTAAGAGTGTGTGGGTGCAGGTGAGCATTTCAGAAGAACAACAAATGCATCATTTCTAGCATGAGGCAATTTTTTACTTCAGTATCCTGGGTGCTTATTATTCAAGCTGAGATATAGTATCAGAATCCGTTAATTGCATCTGTGGCTGATACAATAACACTGAACAAGTTTCCAAGGTAAACTGGGTTAAAAGAAATGGGAAAAGAATCCCTGCAGCATTAGTCTGTCTGGAGCATGCTAAACAGCCAGTGACAGTTCTGCTTGATAACAGTGCTTGTCTAGCCATTTGCAGGCTTGCATCAAGGAACTGAGGACATGAAGAGCAACTCTAATTCAGTCACTACATAGGGCCAGAACCAGGCTGCATGAGTTACTTGGTCACAGGACTTTGCTCTGTTCCGTAGAGACTGTGGTCTCCTAAGTCAGTATCAAACCTGCAAGCCACGTAAAATGTCTTACTATTGGGCACTAAAATATATACAGTCAAACAACTGAATCCCCTCCACATTTGACAGACTGGAACTGTGACTGCCCACGTATTTTGTGTGCAGAACAGCAGATTTAAATGATAGAGGTGGAAGGGCTGGAACAATGATGGTCTTAAGCTTCAGGGCCAAAGAAGGGCATTTGTGGAGGAGGGAGATGACGAAGTGCATCTGAATAGACTTTGAGAAACCAGTTGCTGAAATCCCTGTATTTCTCCAGTAATTTGGAGTTAATCTTCAGGAGGGATGATTTACACCTGAAACTCTTGTCACTTGTCCATATGAGACATAGATATTAACAGCTGGAGTTTTTATGCTGTATTTTGTTTTCTATAGATTTATGATTTCTATGTTTTTAGCTATATACAGTTACATGTTTTTATTTTGTTGCCTGTGATTTGAACTATACTCTGTAATAGGAGTGCCATGGGAATATAAGGGGAAGTTTATAGTGGATAATTATCCCATCCTTTCAAATTATTCTTTAATTGCAAGTACAGGGAAGTCTCTCTTAAGCAATTCTGTAGTAACAAAATGTTCTGCTCTGCCTAATAGATTTCTGCATAAAATATACCATGGACTTGTTTAAGAAATCAGTTCAACTGATCAGCTCTTTCTTCATTAAAAACCTGCATCCTAAGATACAAAACTTCCTCTTAGCTGTCTAACACACACTGGTGTAGATTTGCTAGTGAATGTTTTCTGGCTGTTGGAGGGAGGAATGTAAACTGAGCTTTTCTTGCAGGTCAACAAACCCCAGGATTTCTAGTGAACAGACAGTATTTCCATGGGGAAACAGTTTATTGCAGGGGGAGACAGGGAAGCAAGGCCTAGGGTGAAATTACCTAGCATAGGCAACTAATGGGATTTCAGAAAAACAGCTTTCAAATGACGTTTGCCAGATAAGTTATTAATGTCAGATTTCTTATTTGTTTGGGATTTTAGCATGGTATGATAAGAAACACAGGGCTCTGTGTTTTGCACTTTTGATGTGTCAAGACAAAACTTTGGATGAAGCTTCATAAGCTACCCTTAAATCTCTTTAAAAATTATCACCATGCAGACAGAAAGTACTTTGTTTTTACACAGCCAGAATAATCAGCTAGGCCTGATGTTTTCAGGTTGTGTTAAGAGTACTTTGGAAAAATAGCAGCTGTGGGGTGAAATACTCATCTAGTGGTTGATTAAAGTGGGAACAGCTCTGTCTATGCCAAGATGTAGTACAAAAGCAAAGACAACTAGGATATCTACTGGGGGAAGGTACACTGGGCTTAGTGGTTTGCAGCAATGGAATCTTGAAAATCAATAGAGTACGCAATTACCCAGGGTTAAGCTCTGGTGGTAAGGCAAATTAAGGTGTGAAGGTAATACTGCTGCTCCAAGCCCATTTATTTCTGTGAGCATCATTAAGTTATTGTTCCTAAAGTATAGAACCAATGGTGAGTAAATGAAATTGAAAGGTAACGTGTTAAAATCCATGTAAGAAGGATGCAACATGAAGCAATTGTGAAATTCACTGCTATACAGCAAGACTAAAGTGTACAGTTTCACATCAGAAATGGAATCAAGATGGATGTGGTTGATGAGACCATCTAGTGGTGCATTTAATGGGATGAAGACAATTCAAGTAATGTAAACATCTCTCCTAAACTGAGGGAGCTGCAAGAAACTTCCACCAAAGGTGTGGGTTATCCCTTATATGCTTCCTGCAACAACCTCTAAAGCCTCTATGTCTCTACTTCTCTCATTACAATTTCAACAGGACACCTGTGTTGTTGTTCAGAATGCACAGTTCAGAGGCAATTCCACTTGCAAAGCTGTTTGACCTGTAGGGTACAACAAATTGTATAAAAAAGGCAGTGTTAGACATGACTGCAGATAATATACCTGGCTAACCAGACATTCTTCTGATCTGACACAGTACAAGTTCCTAGTTGTTCAATTTAAAAACATTCGGGTTATTCATTTTTTCAGGTTTTTCTATGTAATTTCTGAATGCAAGCAACTACCTCAGAAAAAAAGAGAAGTCCTTTTATTTCAAAGCTATCAGTAACAGAAAAGTTGTGAACACAAAATAATTTGGTTTGGGTCTAAGTATTTTCTTACTAATACTAAACCTGATCTCCCAGTAGTTTCTGGACTGTTATCAACTACCACATAATTTCAGGTTGCCCACACTTAAGAGGAAAGAGGGGTGTAAATTTACCTGAGAATAGGTAAGCTACTTTAACAATAATAAAAACAAATTTTTAAGGAAGGATAGGTCAAATCAAAGGTAATGAGAAATGACAAAGAAGTAGAACACTGTAGGGTTTTGTTAAATTGTATACATGTGTGTGCACTTGCACATACACACATCTTTGGGTCTGTATAGAATCACTGTTTAGCTTGTAGTGCAGTTGCTTATAAAGAATACAAAAGACATTGTGTCATAAACTTTAAAGAATATTTAATAACTTTTAAAAAATAAAATGTATATTTTAAATTTTGTTCTTTATATGAATGCACAAAAATGTAACACTGTAATTGCAGCAACAAAATCCAAAGAACAGAGGAGACCTGCCAACGCTGGTAGGATACCATTGACAAGGGAGGAGAATTCACAATGGAATCCAAACAAGATTTCCCATGGCAAGTCCCAATGTGTTTTCTGTCTAACTCAGTATCTATGCAGATCATTTACACTTAGCAAATTCTTGCAGATAAATTAGAGTAAATAAAGAGTCTGGGTTTAAAATAAATGCCACAATCAACTGCTGGTTTCTGTTGCTTACCTTTGGTGCCACATTTATAGCACAACACCGAAGCCAAGGGGTAAATGAAAGGCTGTGACTTTGTCCATGCTGACAATCTCCTGTCCTACCGTGGGAAGGTGTAAGAGGCAGCCCAGCCATGAGTGCTCAGTGTGACCAATTCTTATTAGTTTGTGAGAAGGGAGAGTTTGAGTGGATTCCCTTAGCAGCGCTATTGCTGATGCAAGACAGAGTATTATTACAGCTTCTGTGCAGTTCCTTCCTCTCCAAATTATAAATCCTACAATGCTGCATTTAAATGCTAATTATTGATCAAAGAATAAACCTTTATGAGTTTGTTTGATTTGAGGGGGGGAGACCAAAGAACTATTCATAGAACTGAAACTGAAGTGAATTTCGGTGATTGTGCACTGTACGATGAGGAGCTAAGTAATTCTATTGTACAAGTAATAAGATTTGGCTACTAATAACAGTACAGGAAAATAAACCATATTCTATTAAATATATGTTTTGGGGTTTTTTTGTTTGGTTGGTTGGTTTGTTTTGGTTTTTTTAATAATTGTGAAGATGAAAAGCCAAAAGCATATTGGACTGAATCTAAAAAGCCAAATCCTGATGCAGCTGAATACAATAGGTTCAACTATATGCCCTACGCCTTCACATCTTGTTATTAAGCAGAAACAACCATGAGAATAAATTAGGAGTGTTCCTTTATTGCCTTTGGTTCTGTCTTTAATTTAAATGTATTGAGTCCTCCTTCATGTTTAAAGATAAGAAGTCACAATAATATAAAAGGCTTTACTAAAAGTGACAAGACACTAATAGAAGCAATTGGAATGACTTCTGTGTTGCTCTGCATTCAATATCAGCAGCCTTTCAAATGGATATTATGTACCATAGGTTACTTACATATAATCAACCAGTTTAATGTGAAGTTTTATGTGTAAAATGGAACTGTCTTTTTTTTGGCTTTCTGTTTGTTTGTTTGGTTGGTTGGTTTTTTTAAGATTGTTGCTGTTACACATCACAACATCTTCTGACCTTGTCAGCAGAGAAAGGATGGAATGGTCTTAAGAAAATATGGTAAGTCTGAGGCTTGTTATGTGCAGTGTGTTCAGAGGTATGAAACTGGATTATGCTGGTAATGCTGTAAGCACCATAACAGCTGTTTGGTCTGTGTGGAGAGAGTTATTAACATCAAATATACAAAACAGTCCAGTTCAAATTATGAACAAGTTGCAGTAGCATCTCAGTTGATAGTGGAAGGATAATATTTTAAAAATAATTATTAGCAGCACTGTGTCATGTGGGAAATTTATTTGTTCGTTTGTCTGCCTGGGGTTTTTTTTTTGTTTGTTCATGGTTTTTGGTTTTTTTTTTTTCCCTAACTGTATATTTTTTATTGTGGTGACTAGGATTTACAAAGTGAGTGTTGCTTAAGCTCCCTTTACATATCTGTTCTTGAAAACCAAGGCAGTTTATCTTGTAAAGACACCTAAACTGTGGAAAATTATTAGAGGAAACCACAAAATGTGACTCATCTCCAGTGTGCTTCTCGTATTTTGTTTCCACTGAAGCTTTAGCTGAAGTCTAGAAGTGTTCTCTAAGAGCTAGCACATATTACTGTGAGACTCACAGGAGCAGGGTTTGTGATCTCTCTTTTCCCTACACCACCATCAAGCAAATTGATGAGAGTTGCTCTCTGTGGGAGTTCTGCACAATGGTTTGCTCCCATCAACTGCACATCATCAGCCTGCTGTCTCTGTGTTAATTTTTAATGGCAGGGATCACTACAAATAGACTTGTCTACCTTTTATCTGTCTCAAAAAAAATCAATGTTTTATGAATGTATTCATCACTCTGTCATGCTGCTTTTCAGTGGTAGAAACTCAGAGTTGTCAGCAGAAGCACCCCTGTGTACAAACTATAAACCAAGGCAAGAACTAATGGTACAGCTAACCTGGAATTGTGCTGTGCATGTTAAGAAAACAACGGAGTACAGAGAGGGAAGGAACAAACTTACACCATCTTTTGCAGAGCAGGACAGTCTGCAGGTCAGCCTGGGCTCAAGAAGCAGAGAGCATGGAGACTGGTGACTGCAATACAACGAGTGAGCCTCTTGCTTGGAGTACAGGGCACCTGTGTGTGGGCTACTTGCTCAGCTTGAGTTTTCTGGGACTTGTTTGCATGACAGTAAAATTCTTCAGTGATGGGGAGGTTGCTGTGATAGTGAGTGGGAAGCCACATAAAATGCACACAAGTAATACATTACTTTTACCTTAGCCTGCACAGCTAAACGCCCCATGGGGGTAATATTTTTGAAGATAATTGCTCTTTTAAACACCAGACTGTCCTAAGCAATTTCCAAGAAAATACGGGATAGCTCATGCCTGAGAGTGAAAAGACTGCAGGAAACCAGCAGAGACAGAAACCCCTCCAAATCTACTGAGTGAGAGTAAATCTGTCAAATAATACAGGTCCAGAAAAGGGTTAGTTATGGGTGTAAAGGAGATTGTTCAATAGGCTTTGGGTTGGCAGGTCCAGCTTTGTGCTGGAAATTGCCTTTAAATCAAAGCATGCAAAATGTCACTCAGAGCTGAGACTTGCTGTTGGAAGCAAGGTAACTCTCTGAGCTTGATGCATGCTTGCAGTCTAGCAGGAATGGCTGCACTCAGCTTCCTGGGAAAACACAGCTCCATGGTCAGCTCTCTGCTCTCAGTGCAGTGGCTGAGAGCTCCTCAAATGCTGGCTGAAGGGAGCAGGTGATCTGCACTGCTCTGCTTGCCTGTTCCCTGCTGTGTCCTTTCCCTGGGGTGCTTTAGCTTCTCCCTGGCACACATGCACTACCCAGAGCTGTGTGCTGGCAGGGAATTATTTGTTTGAACAATAGGACACATCTGGTTTTTAACCTCATCACCAGAAGATGTGCATAGGAGGGTACTACATCAATGACTTCAGTTATCAATGAGTGGCTGTTCCCTGGTTAAGGAAAGTTATGGTTTCGATTTCTGCGTATTTCTGTGATTCCGTGATATTCCAGAAAGTGTGGATTATATTCTAGCCAGCAGGTAGGTGAAAGGAAATGCATCTGAAAAAGAGCACTGAGAAGTGACTCCAGTTCTAACAGAGACTGATGTGTCTTGGCTGTTGTCAGCGTACAGCTGGGAGGGGAAAAAAAAGCTAAGCATAAAAGCATCTGAAGTCTTAATAACTCTCAGAAAAATGAGCAATGTGCGAAAGATTTTTCCTCAGCAAGGCAAACTCTATCATACCTGCAGATGACATTATCCCAAAGTAAATTAATGAAATGGTGACATTCAGGGAAGGAACAGCTGACAGCTTTGTACAGATCTTCAAGCGTGGAAATGAGTGATATTTTTTGGCAGACTTACTTGAAACAGGGATGATAAATAAAACCATAGTAGACTGACAGAGAGAGCCCACTCACAAGTTGTTTACTGAAATGAAGATACAGCTGAAAGTAATTACTTGTTTCCCAGAGGTATAAGTGATAGTGCCTTGTACAAGAAATAATACTTGGTTATTTCAGTTGGAATGTAAAATAGGATAGAAAGGTTTCCTCTTTATGAGGTTAGATGCTGGGTATTTTCGCCTCCTTTCAGAAAAGTATGTGTTTATGAATGTAATATATATAACATATGCAGTCAACCATCTATATGCCACTGGCAATTAGGAAGTGAGGAAATGTCCAATGTTGTTTTCCATTAACAGCCAGGATCTCGCTGTACAGATTCGGATTAAAAGCCTGACTTTGCGGCGCAAAAGATTAAAAATACTCCTTTAAAACAATCTATTTCTGAAGATGATCCTCTCCTGGCTACAAAATCATCTTGAGACACTTGGAGGCAGGGCTGCTTCATCTTGATATTTTAGCTGTGTGCAAACTGTAGTAAAATTACAATTGCATTCAGTGCTAGCTACTCTGTACCTTCTTCCTGAAGAACATTTATTTTCTACGTCCTCTCTTCCAGACTGGGAAATGTGGGAAGGCAGCCTGGCAGCTTTTGCAGATGTTGCCTCAGTGCCATCTTTTCCTAACATGGATTTGCAGTCAGCCCCTCATAAGCAGCCTCTCTTGCCTTGCCACACGCCATGGAAAAGGAAACATTGCTTTTTTGGTTTTCCTCTGCTTAAAAACAAGGCTGCTTCTTACCTGTGCCAGTTCAAATACTGACTTTTTCTTTTCTTCCTCCTTCAACAAAGTGGGGTGATTCACAAAATCTCCAGAAAGATAGCATTATACACAGTTTATAGTACAAAGTGGGGGAAAAAAAAGGTCAGATGAATGAGCATGAAGGAGATTTCTCCTGTGTCCTTTGGAGGAGAAGCAGAAAAATTGGGAATGGTATCTATGCACAGTAGGTGTCTGCCTTGACTACCTGACAATACATGGTCATTGCAAAGGTGAGTCCGAGAATCTAAGAGAAAAGAAACAACAAACAATCATTTTTCAGTAAGTAAAAAAACCCTAGAAAAAAAGAGAAAAGCATGACACTAGTTTTTTTTCACACACAGGAGGACATGTCACATACTGCTTTTCCTGCCTGTTCATGTCCTTGTTCTATTCCTAGAGTCTGTCTGCCTTTTGTCCTTATCTGTATTGCTGTCTTATAGAATGAACAGTGAGAACAGAGGAGAGTTGATTTCTCCATCAAGAGCAGGCACCAGATACTGGAAAAAAATTTGGGTAGCTTTTGCTTGAAAATATTTTAATAGTAGCAAACCACATCTGTGTGGGTATTCTGTGGTATCCCTGTAGCTGCTGTTTTGAAAGACACTGGGTTAATCCCATGCCCTATGGATGATATGGTTTACTTGACTGTACTTTACGTTTCCAAGTGTATGTGTGCACAGGTCCCCGTGGGGGAATCACTGGAGACTGAACATGCATTAATCATGGCCATCAATGCCTCATCAACAATGGATGCAGTTTTCTACTCAGCCTATTCAAGAGAAGCAGCAGGGAGGTGCGGGTCCTCCCAGCCAAGCACTGACCTGTTCTACTGCCTCTGGTAGATTACTTCATCAAAAGGGGATGGGAGAGAGTTTTATTTTCCTTCCAGCTGAAGTACTTATATGAATGTACTAAGTGCTTGTTACTTTCCCCTTGCAATACCACTGTGAGAGTTGTCACTGAAATGAAGGTCTGCTAGGTAGAAAATTTTGGGGTATGAATTCTGTTTTAAGCAGTTAATTTGACCACTTCAAATTTAGTCTTTACATGAGTAATAGTTCCTGTTAATGAGTACTTTGAAACAATATATGAATACATACACAGAGTATTATATTTATGAAGAAAAAGAGGGTTATAAAGTTGTTAATCTTCCTCAAGTCTCACTCTTCCACAGTGAAATAAAATTATTAGGTTTTGGTGTGCTGCTTATAGCAAGCACTGGCCTTTTGGAAGGATCCCTGAACTCTGCCTTCTGCTTTCTGGCAAAGGAACACCTTTGGGGACAGCTACATAACAGAACAGTGGTGGCTGAACTTGTTTTATAATTTGAAGTATGCACGACTGAGGAAGATTCTTCTGTTGCATGTGCTGCATGTCCTTCAAATTATGTCACTGTATGATTCTATAAGATGCTTAACATGAAAAACTGTCACATGCTATGGGCAAGAACAAAACTGAAACAGCAGCAAGAGAGGGAGCCCAGGTCATTTTAGGTGACAGTGCACAGAAACTTTTGTCATCAGGTAGATTCAATCACACCAGGCAGCGGGAAGGCAGACTGAAAATCTGTTGTGTTCTGAGGTGTTTTCCCTGCATTGCACAGCATTTACTACAAATATGAATTTGCATATTTAAATTGTCTGAAGTGTTTCCTCCCAAGTAAACTATCAATGTGTTTCTTTCAGAAAGATAGTATTGTCTTAGAACTTTATTATATTTAGGGTGTTTAGGAGAAGGACTCTGACCATGGGCTGCTGGCGGTTTTTAGAATATCCTTTAAAGATATCCTAAATGCTGAATGGATGCTCAAAGCTGGTTCGGGTTTTTTAATTATGGTAATATATTAACTACAGTCATAAAGTGTCTGTCTGCCATATGATCTTGTGCTTTTTTCTCTAAGCATATCTGCTTACAATACTGGAACAAACCCCAAAACTCTACTCAATTTGGGCCTGTGAGGCATCAGGCATTTGCATTAATAAGCTGCAGCCAATACATGACATATGAGAGAGTAAGATATGTGCCATTCTGCCTAATCTGTCATTAGTGGGAATGTGAGTAGAATACTGATCCCAGGCTCTCTCTTGCTGCTGCTAGCAGCATACGGGCAAAATTAAACAAAAAAACAAAACAACCAAGGGTTAATCTGCAGTTACATGGTGTTAATTAGCTTAGTAATACCATCCTTTGTGTTTGCATCCTGAGTGTGAGAGAGGGGGAACTGGAGCTGGAAACTAAAGCTAGATCTTCACTGAGTTTAGGAAAGGGACTTTGAACCAGCCTGAGCTGCAACACAACTTTCACCTGTGTATCCTCAGGCTGGTGTTTAGACTGGCACAACCACAGCAGGCTGGGTTAAAGGCACAGGTGAGTAAGACACAAAGTGGTGGACAACAGATTCTTCTCTGACCAAAGTCACAGTGGAAAGAACTGCAACTCAAAAATCTGATAGGCAGGTCTGTGCCAATCACACCTACTGAGTTTCCCTGCCATTAATAGCAAGGGAGCTTAGATTTATTGGCAGTGTTGTCTAATGGACACCACATTCTGATTTTTAATTTACCCTGGGCCCAAGGGATGAGGTTGAAGCCTTTAAGCTACCTCTAGACTATGCTGAAGTTGAGTATTTAGCCTAAATCCTCACTGGAGAATAACTGGACAAATACAGGCACCTTAAAGGCAGTTCATCCTACCCCAACTAGGTGTCTGGAGTTCAGTAGCCCCTCCCAAGTCCAGTTTCAGTCTTAGATAAAACACTTGATAAAGTGCCAGTTCTTTGCGGTGCATCATAAAACACTGCGCAGTATTCCTAGTACACAGTATTTTAACTAAAGTAAAACACAAAGTCCTTAAATCTTGCAACATTTTTCCTCTACCATCATGCAAAATTATTAAAAACCTGCTTGACCAGAGTCAATCTGAATTTATGGTTACTTAGTTACAATTAGTTAGGATTTGAAGACTGATATTAAACTGTACCTGCACCATAGCTGTGCACAATCCAAAGATTCCCACTGCCAGTAAGTTTTCCTGGAGCCATATTTTCACAGTTTCATAGCAAGGCTTAAAAAAAAACAAATAAACAAACGAAGAATATTGTATTAGCCATAAATACAGCTCTTCTCTCCCGGTAATATACAGCCAAAGAAAAATTGGATCTGACCTAACTGCAAGTAGCCTGGATTATCATTTCAGTGCTGGAGCAACTACAGTGTATTTTTGGGTCAAAGCTTGAACATGGAATGCTAATCCCAGTGACACAAAAAAGTGCACCTCCCAAAATGCTTCAGGAGCACTGCTCCATATAAATTCAGCCAGTAACTAAAAATACTGTGCTGGTTTTGTCTGGGGTAGAGTTAATTTTCTTCACAGTGGTGGGTATGGGGCTGTGTTTTGGATTTATCCAGAACACCAGGTTAATAATCTGGCGTTATTTTTGTTATCATTGAACAGGGGTTACACAGAGCATGGTTTCTGGTTTCCCTACTGACCTGTCTTTATCTCACCCCTCCCTTTTCTCAGTTCTACTTTTCTGCTTCTCCCCTTGACCCTGCTGGTGGGAAAGTGAGCAGGCAGCTGTGTGGGGCTTAGTAGCCAGCTGGGGTGGAACTACAGCAAATAAACAAGCACTGGGTTTGGGTCCTCTTTGCCATCTAAAACCCAACCAGAAGCAGTTAGAATCTTACAATGAGGTTTTCATTTTCTCCACATTTCAGGGAAATAAACACTTCTTATAATACTAACAGACACATGAAACCAAACAGTCCTAGTGCAAGTGGCTCAGTAGCTGCTCCTGCTGCGCATGGGCTCACTTCATACCATTTTCCACCATTTCAAACTGCAGTATGGGCACTCCTCCATTATTTTCTTCCTGCTTTAAATTCTGCAGTAACTGTAGCCCTGTTTTACTGGTCCAGGTTTAGGGAGGGTGGAATTAGCCCAAGTGAAACCTTTCTTTAAATAATAATGTCTGTAAGACAACCTTGTGTAAAAACAGTGCCCCCCTGTCTTGTAAATGTTCATGGCCAAGAATCATTCAGCTTTCAGTTAGGGGCTTTTACATATGTACAAAGGAAGAACTATTCTTGCCCATCAGAAACTAGAGAGTTAATCTGCACTGATTTTCTTGCTATCCTGAATAAAATAGAACTTTTCAGTCCTTAAATTAAAAAAATGACCTGGAGCTACTCAAGAAGTCTAAGGAAGCTGTGCTTGATGTGAGCTCAGTCTCTGTGAGTACCAATCCATGCATATGAAATGTCACTAGAAAGTGGCCAAGAGAGCTTTACTCATTGTCTTTGCAAACCATTAGAACGAGCAAAACTTAGTTATAATTCCACTTCATCAGGTGGCCTTACTCCACACCCCTCCTGTGTAATTGCACTACCTGTAATTAGCACAAAGAATTGCTGAGCTAATTTCAGAGACATATTTAGGCTCTGACTATCTGTTCCAGAAAGATCTTGCTGAGGCCGTTGTAGGGAAATTATCCCATGGAGATTTGAATTTGATTACAGGCAAGTGCAGAAACTCAACGAAAAAAAAATGCTGCTGGCAACTCAGCGGAACAGTTCCCACTCTTCCGTGCAGTGGAAAGCCCTGAACGAGAGCTCCTGGTGGGAGAAGAGTTCTCAAGGCTCTCACAGTCTTCTTGCCTCAGGACTGCCTGGGCTGTGATAAGCTACAGCTGCTGCTCCAGGGCCTGTGTGTGCATGAACCATTTGCCTTTATTGCTACCTGACCTCAGTAGGTGGGACACTAAAAAGGACATTCCTGCCATTTCCTAGCTAGATGTCACCAGTCTGTGCTGCAGATCAGTGTTGCAATGGACCTATCTGCAATGTGAAACAACAGCCTAGAGCCTACTGAAAGGAAACCAGATCAGAAAAATGACTAAATAGGGGATTTCATTGGAGGGCAAAGGCCAAAGCTCAACAGGAGCCTTCTGAAAGCCCCTGATGAAGGGTGAATTAGGGTAGATGAATGAGGTGCATAGCTTATCATCTGTGCAGCCCTGCAAAGCCCTGCCCTTCACCTGGGCTGCAAGGCAGCTGCTGCCACATGCTGCAGAGCTACTCACCGCTTTCCACCAGGTCCCTGGGGAATGGAGCCCACAATTCTCACTGAATTCTAAGCAGCAGGAGTCTGGCACCCGGGTCGTGTTGTACACTTCGAACCAGTCCGTG
The DNA here is from genome assembly GCA_013400315.1 of Bombycilla garrulus. Taxonomy (NCBI): domain Eukaryota; kingdom Metazoa; phylum Chordata; class Aves; order Passeriformes; family Bombycillidae; genus Bombycilla; species Bombycilla garrulus. The sequence continues at coordinate 188,391 of VXBU01016690.1, forward strand.
TAGTTGGAGACTCCACAGCATCTGAACTGGAAAAGGATGAACCGAGGTGATACAGTGAGTGTGAGCCGCCACTGACTTCTGCCTCTTCTGACTTTGCCTCCTGCAGCTTGCCACTCAGTGCATTTTGATTGCACCAGCAGAGGCTTGAAATTTTACAGAAACACAGAACTTCCTCAGCTTTACCCAAACAGACCTTTTCTCCATGCTTTCGTATTACATTTAAATATGGCCTTGTATGCAACAAATGTTGATGCAAGAAGCCAAGGCCCTGTTTGCAGTGGGAGAATACTACAGGACATGAAACTGGACAACCTCAGGCAAGTACTGAGATTGAGTTATTGACTGACCGGAATTATAAGTTATCTGCACTTGTCAGGAAAAAAGATACAGGTACAGCACCCAAGAGATGAAGATACTGGAATCTCTACAGTACACTACTTCTGGGATCATGACTGAAGTAAACAAGGCAAATTTCTCACTAATCTGTTAACTACTAATCACCTTGGAAAGTCTTTTGCAGTTAGCAAAAGATGTATTTCCTCCTCTTCTCTCTGTGGTGCAGTTCTTTAATGACATCCTCTGATGCTGCTCTAAGAGTTGTGCCTTAACTGTCTGCCTATAACGACACGGTGCGTGCAGAGATCACAACACTGCTGTATTGGAAGGTCTGTTCCACTTTGGTGGTGGGATGGAAGGTACAGAAACACACAGCGGTATAGGGAATGGCTCTGTGGCCATCTTCCCCTTGGGAACTGGTATATTCCTGTGATAGGAAATGAGCTAGGACTCATTACCATATAGATGTATACACCATCTGTCGTCCCTATGCAAAAGTATGAATTTGTTGGTATTTAGACGCTTCAGCAATGAGTAAAACAACACAACACTGGGCTGCAGAACTGCTCCCTGCTAGTCACAGTACCTCACACTTTTTCAGGGCTATGCCAGCCACCTACATCATCTCAAAATTACTTGCCAAGACTTTATTTTTTCCGATGTGATTTTATATAAGGCTGAAGAATATTTTTCTCATTTCTGTAGAGACCACTTCTCTTGTTTCTGAGAGACTCATAATCGTGCAGACATCTGCATCACCAGGGCCAAAGACCTAATTGAGATCCTGATGTTTACACTGGCTTGAGGGAGAGTTTTCCTTTGTTATATAATAGTTGTAGAGTCCAGGCTGTAGTAGAGTTGTAGTGTTCCGGTCTTGTTGCACACACAAAATGTGCCACTCCAGACCTGTAGAGGGCAGAGGTGTCACACACTGCCTCATGCATCATATGATGCTTCAAGCTCTCAGGAAGTACTCCTTGATAGAGACATTTCAGTGCTCGCAGCAGAGTTTTTCTTCTGTCAAGGAAAAGTCAGAAAACTTTCCTGGACTAACATCTACCCCTCCAAGTTTCTGCTCCGAATTTTGATTTTGTCAGTGGCAAGACTCAATCCTCCACTTGCAAATGTTTGATTTGTAAGTTTACAGGCTTCATTTTCTACAAGCTGACATGAAACTAGGAAAAAAGTTTGTGCCTTTCTTTTTTTCCTCTATGTTCCTGCAGAGAAAACAGGAGGCCCATGTGTAACATGTCCCAAAAATTGGTGGAAGCAGCCTGGAACACATGGCATGCATTTGAGGAAGGCTGGTTTATCTGGAAATCTAACAAGAAGAAGGTCTTGCAGGCTGTCATCATTAGAGTCAGGAGGCAGCTCTTTGATAGACAGTGAGAAGTGACAGCCTGTAAACAGCGAGCCTTAAAAATGTGGCTCATCTGTGATGTAGAGAGTGCAGCGGTAAGGACTGAGACATTTGAGTGATGTTCTGGCCAAACACAAGTGACACAAGTTTGCATAAATCAGAACTAGACTCCTTCTCCCCATAATAATGCATGGCTGAAGGTGTCAGTCTGACAGACTAAGGAGACAAAGATGAAGCACGGGTTTTGTAGCCAAGTGCTCACTAACAGGTTGAGGGCAGCTGCCCCTGTGGAACCTGTGAAGCAGGAGGTGGCTAGGCCATGAGCTACGATTGGGAGTCCAAAGAGTAAAAATTCCTGGTAAAACACAAGGTGAGAACAGGAAGGGATGCAGTTGCGAAGATGAGCTGCAGTTGGACACAAACTGCCCACCGACACAGATTCTCTGTACAAGAGCACAGCAGGCACAGCAACAGGAGAATGGGCTAAGAGAAGTTCAAGGTATAAATAAAGGACATAACACAGATCAGTGGTCTTGGGACTGGAAGAAATATCTTTGGAGGACAAAGGAAGGACGAGCAATGGGATTAAGCAGCAGATGATCCATAGCCTTAATCAAGAGAAAAGCAGAGTTCCAACACCCACAGAGATCTGAGAGTGCAGAAGCAAGTGAGGAACACTGCTCAGTGAAGACCAAGTCCTGTGAATGACATCTCTAGGGAGTAGGGGCACTGATCCCTGGTCAAAGATGCAGGAACGAGGAAACGAGCTGCAATGTGATTGAATGGATCACCAGCTCAGATTCAGCAAATGGGTCCAGCTAGCAGCCAGAAAGGCAGATAAGGTGAGAGTTCAGTGAACTCAGAGACTTCACTAAGGATGTCCAAGCAGAGAAGAGAGAGTGCAGGAGTGATTTTGGATCACGTGACAAGCAACTGATTTATCCCAGGTTCATGCAGCTGAACAGTAAGCAGCCAGATTGTTGAGGGAGACAAGGGACCATTAGAAGAAAGGGGAATATGGAGGATTTTTTTAGAGTCCTCTTAGATTTGAGAGCAATGTTCTCTTGAAAATTGGCAAGGTTTCTAAGCAGGGATAGTTGGAGACAGGCCTGGAGGACTGAGAAAGCTAAGGGCACATGAAGGATAATGTCTGTCACCAGCAGTTTGTTATAGCCAGTTCTACAACAAAGATTGATGTTCTGCCAATGCCAGGCATGAAAGCACTGAAGACTTGATTCTTGCCACAACCACATTCCTTTTTTAGTCTTATTTGGTCACATTTTGGTCTTGTATTGTTCCCTTCACAAGTTAAGTGATAAAATTACACAAGATTGCCTAATTGCTTAGTTCTGTTCCTACTTTCAACATTAACAGTGCTTATTTTGGGGTACCCAGACTAACATAATTTAAAAGGGAGTAATGTGTTAAAAAAGTTTCTATCTCAGTGGAACAGCGAAAGTCCTGATAAGGAGTTGGACATTTGTACATATTTTACAGGTAATCCCAACACTGAAGGCTAAGTAGGCCTTATCTTCTTTGCCAAGTTCCTGCAGATTCAGTCAGGCTGGGATAGGGTTTGTGAAAATAAACAGATATTCAATCCTTGTTGCAGACAGTTTAACAATGCCTTGTTTTCTGGTTTTGTGAATGGGACAAAGAACTAGAGATGGGGGGGGGCCTTCTGTAACCCTTTTTTCCTCCATCACTGTAAAAAGTGGTGAATAATATAGTTTTGTTCTAAAAATCATGTTTAATGGGTGGTTTGGATTACTACAGCAGTAATTCTAAAGTACAGCTTGATCTAATACAATCAATCACTGGGAAGAGGGAGATGGGTCAAATTTCTTTTCAGTTACAGTGGTCTAAATAGACATGAAAAGGCCTTAGACAGCAGCAAAAGTGAGCTGAATTTGCTCATTTTAGTGAAGCTAATAGGTTTTCTGCATGCCTCTCAAATTACTGCCTGGTTAGTTAAAAGTAGAAGTGCTCAAATATTGATCACAAAGATGCTGGGGATGAAGCAACATTTTAAAAATTAATGCCTGTTTCTCATTTCTAATCATCTTCACCTGTGCCTTTAACCAGTCCTGGTGGGTAATGCAGTTCAGGGTAACTCACCTCCTGAACTATCAGAATTTTAGTCATGTTTGAAAATCACTTTGTAAGCTTTCGTAGTCTTTGGTCACAACACACAGAATTCATCTGCTTGTGTTTCTGATCCTTTTAAGGTTTGAAACGCTATTGAGAAAGGCTGAGAGTTTGGTTAGCTGAAGGTATTAAAAAGAAATCAATAGAATGTTCTGATTTGAAACAGCTCCCTGACCTAGAGGCTTACTAGGACTGCAAAATGAGTCCACTGCCTTTCCTCTCGAACACTTTGCAGGTTTGCAGCTGAACCCAACTCCTTTATGGGTAACATGAACAGCTCAGCCATCAGCCAACACTGCAACTTCCTCTGAAAAGACAGGCCCTGTTTTTTCCCTTGTTTGCAGTTTCTTGAAAATCACAGGCTTCTGTTAAAAAGGGGAAAACCATTTCTCAAGGCACAAAGGCTTTGGGAAAGAAAACCTTCCTCAAAAGGTGCTCAGGCCTTTCACACTCAATCACCATGCACGAGTCACTGTGTGCACTGGGCATCCACACTCCCAGACAAAACTCCTCTCTGATTTGTGACTGGCCAGTCCCACAGAAGTCAAATGCCATCTAAATGTGGTTCCTTGGAAAAATTTTTTCCTTCTCTTTTCAATCAAAGTTGCCATACAACAGTACCTAATGAATGCAGGATGGGGATGGCCTCTATCTAAGTGAATCTTGAGAGAAATTAAGAACTATGCCAGAGTGTCTAAGATACTGCTTTAACCACTGCAAAGGCTCTGAAAAATACATTTATAAAGAAAGGAGTGCAAATGCAGAGGGGACAAGGGCTCATTGTGATTTCTGTTACTGTCATGTTTTTTACACGGTGTTTTTTTTTCTTGGTAAGGTTGCTGTTTTCCATCCACAACAGACACAGCCCGTGGGTTCAACCAATGACTGATGTCTCCCATTAGGAAAAAAACTGTCCTGTATGGCAACGTGGTTGCTCTACTGTGGGTTTTGTTGAGAGCCTGAGGAGACAGAATGCAAACAATAAGCCTGGGCTGGGACTTCCCTTGTAGAAAATCCCCTGTACTGCCCTAATCCTCCAATCAGTGATTACACGATTACACTCTACTGATTAGGGATGTAAGAGATAAAGATTATTACACAACCCCCCCCCCCAAGTTGGCATTTAGATAGCTCTATTCAACTGCAAAGTGTTTTACATAATTAACCATGATGGGATTGTCTTTGCTGCACCTCTGCAACAGTCTATTCCACATAGGTTTGAAAGATAGATGTCACCACAAATTATGCAGAGTGGCAAAAATAGATCAGTGGCAGCTCTTCACTGTTCTCCTCAGTGCCCAGCATGGGCAGCACAATGACTGTGACGCTGTGGTACTGCCAAGCTGGCGAGTGGTAATTTCACAGTGGCCATGAGATAGTGCCTGGCTGCACACAGCCCCGTGGGATGGCATTTTTTTTGTCATCTTTTGAGCTCCTAGGAGTTAGCTAATATGAGTTTCATCTGAAACTTATAAGGCACTTTTTAAACTACAATGGGTTTCAAGACCAAAGGAATTATCAGAACAAATGACTGTGATCTGCAGCACTACACAAACCACAGACCATTGAATCCTGCCTCAAATCCAGGCTGGTCACTGAACATTACCATTTCCTTTAAGCAAAAAGCCAGGTCTTATTCTTTGGAGAAAAAGAAATCTACTGTGCTGCTGTACAACGGAACCCTTCCACCAGACACATCTAACTTGAGTTTTTAGCTCTCGGATCAATTACAGAGCCCTTTTCTCCCACAACCCCTATTCCTTCCTGCTCTCTTTTTAAGGACTGCAATCACATCACTACTTTATCTTTGCCTGTTCATATAAGGTATTTAAAATTTCTAACCATAATGTCACTTTCCAAATTCTCATTATTCTTTTACATCTTTTCTGAACCAAATCAACTCATGAAGATTTTGAAAAATGTGACTATGTGAACTAGGCATTGTGTATATCGTTAAACCTATTTTACACAAAGGGGAGCAGAAGTATGGTGTTACAACCCATGAGTCCTCCAAAACAGTGCTTTCCCCCCACCTTTGCTATTTGCTTTTAAGAGTTCTTGGGGTGTCACTGAAAGCAGATTACTCCTTACTGCAAACATTTTAATATTAGTATTTTTTACTACATTTTTATTACAGATAATCAAGTTACTCTAAAAGAGTAAACTTTCTAATACTGTTGGATATAAGCAATGATATTAAAAATTTTATCTATCTTTCACATGGCTTACTCTCAGGCTAAGACCAAAAAATGCATTTCTCTTGTCAGTAACTGATGCCTTCTCATATTTGATGTATTGGAAAAAGGAAAAAGTATTGGAAGAAGAAATTATTAACAATACTGCAAAATGCTGAGCTTAAAAGTAACTGAAAGAACTTTTCATGTGCAGTTGTTGGGATTCAGGACTGGAACTGGCTTGTTTGCCGGACCTGAGCTGTTTGTCTTTCACATACAGGAGTGTTATAGGCAACCTACTGCACTGAACAGAGACAGGTCCTGCAAACCCGAAGATGTTCACAGAGTTTGGCCAATCAGTTCTTTTGTTCTGTCAGTGATCTCAAGTTTCTAATTTCTCAGATCATTTCTTAGCAGCCTGTTGTTCCTGTTACCTTGTATTGCCCAGAAGAGGAGACTTTGGGAGCACTGGAAGGGGTTACTACATTTAACACATCAGGCAAGACTAAACCTCTCCTATCTGTATCACACTTGCACCTCTGGAGGAGAAACTGAGAAAGCTATGCAAGGTTTTTTGAGTGAAGCCCAGGCAGTGCAAGTACTTCCTAAAACGGAAGAAAAGCTGGAGCACTTTTCCATTCAAGAAGCAGATAACAGAAAATCAGACAGATCACCCCCAGGAGAACTGACTGAACTGAATATGAAACAAGAAGCACAGAGCTAATAAACCTGAACTGTCAGTGATGGTGTTTCCTCAGACAAGGACAGGAGGAGGAAGCCAGCTACAATGTTTAGCAGTCCTTAGCAGATGAACACTGGCAGAGGGCTGTCAGAGAATCAGGACAAAGGAACAGCAGTGACAACACAGCAAAAAACATTCCCAGTCCAACTGTGATGGAGGATGATTGAATTCTGCTCGGGAAAATGTACTGACTGTAGGAGGAGGTTGCAAACACCATGGTCTGTTTCCATTTTGACTCACTAACGGGAACAATAGTAGCAGTGAAAGGAGACAGGACAGAAATGAAAAAGTGGTTGAAAAGGTTCTTTGCTATTATGCTATTGCCCTTCATCCCAACATAAGCCACCCCCTTGACTTTAAAGAGAAGGTACTGCACATTTCCTGTCTGACCAGCTCCTTCACCCTCCACATAGTACAGAACTCCAGGATATTTAGGCATCAACTTAATATAACCTTCTGAAAGGAAGAAGATATTTCTGTCAAAGAAGAAATAAATAAAAATTACTGCTTGTTACAAAAATCAGAGAGTTTATTTGCTAACATGCTGACTGGGTGGGAGAAAAAGAGTGGCTTGGGATTTGGAGGTTTAATTCAGTTCATGCCCAGAAAATGCTGTTACAGAACCCAGAAGGTAAAGAGGAAGAGGCAAAAGAGAGAGCTCCAACTTACATCTGTTTGAATGATGCTCCATGCATTAGTGAGGCCAATATTTCCATCTGTCCCATACAAGTGAAGTCCTTTCTTCAGATCCCGCTGAGCATACTTGTCAATCTAAAACCAACAACAAAAGACACAGAACTCAAAATCTGCTGAGTACCACGTTTCAGAATCAAAGTGCACGGAGCATAGAAATCTTCAACAATTGTCCTGTACTGAAATGAATAAAAGTTTAACCAACACTTTGTAAATAACATGAGGAGTTCCTTTTCTGAGTTTATGTTCCCATTTCCCATCACAGAGACCTTTACTACATCTTTTCCCTTCTTCAAAGAACTACAGGGAGATTGGATGCAGTTTAACCACTTCTTTTTGCAAACAAGCCTATCTATGAAAACATTCATCCACACATGGCATTTCCTTTTAGCTTAGTGTCTTTAATTGTGACCAAGTGCATTAATGTGCACTCCTCCATTCTGGAGAACAGACAGACATGGTGCATTCCCAGCGATTGCCCCTCTGGAATTCGTCATTGCAGCGGCAGGGAGGCGTTTGTCTGAAATGATGTAACCAATGCTAATTTTGAGATAACAGAGGCAGCAAAGGTATTCTGCTTCTGGCATACACTTGGGCTTTCCTTCTACTTTGTGAAGTCAGAATTGTTTTCTGACTGCAGCTGCAAAAAAGGTGGATGCAAAGAATCTTGCACAGTGTAAAAGAGGAATTTTCAACCCACTAAAGCATAATTATTATGGGGAAAATATAAAGTTACTCAACAGTTTGACTCTACAAAAATACTATGAGCTCAAAAGCTCACCATGTCCAGGAAATCTCTGCTGTATGTGCAAAAGATTGTGCTTGATCTGTCTAGTTCTTGTGTTTCCTTCCTGAAAGTTTACCAGCATTATGTTGAGCCAGTAATAAAAGAGCTTTGAGGCAGTACAAGAAAGAGCACAAATTAAGATTAAGTACAACTTAATCTCAGCACCTTAACTATCATGCAAGGCCTTTCTCACAGATGCCTTCCTCGAACAGTAGGTGCTGTGATCCCCCTGTAATTATCATGTAAGCTGCTTTTGGCTTTACTCAGAGATTATACATAGTCACTGGCATGTTAATTAGAAGAGAACACCAAAGCTGAAAGCTGTCATTAAATTTGGAATTAGTTGAGAAAATTACAGGCAATAAACGATAAACTTATATGTGTTGGGGATTCCTAGCACTCATTTAAGAATTAGATTGGACTGTGTTTCAGTTCTGCACTTACCCTCACAGCTCCCTGTATCTCAACTGGACCTGCTGTGGTCTCCAGCAGAGCCATCAATTAAGATGGAAGGGCATGGGTGTGATTCAGTCTCAGAGAGGCTTGGAAATTTAGTTAATGTCCTACAGAGGCAGTGAGGTAAATTAATTGTTGAAAAACTAATTCTTATTCAGAAACTGACAGAGGTGAAGAGGAACAGGGTAACTAAGGGTAGGCAGGGACAGAATTCCAGCTAGGAGATCTGTTACCTTGAAGATGAAAGACAAAGGTTTATTTTGAATATTAATTTATCTCACCTGAGAATATCTGCCCTGTAGAGTGAGAGAGCAACACATCAGCCTTAGGTTCATATCAGCACTAATAGGGAATAAGGGAGGGAACAGCAATTTTTGTCTGAAGGGTAAATGCCATGTTAACAAAAGTATGCAAAATGCAGTTTGCATTTCCTCCCTCAAGTTTTGCTTTGCAATCTTGACATCCATTTGAGATGGATACTAACATAATGATAATTTATTAACTTAACATTCATAGAAAATCAAGAGCGAAGTTGTTAGTCCATGTGTGCTTTAACATGGTCTCAAGAGATTGTGTCACCAAGCATTCCTGATCTTCCTTCTACCTGGAGAAGCCTCACTAGCAAGCAACTTGCTGAGGCAAAAGGAAGGCAGGTCCTCTCTTCCTAAAATTGTCCACTTTTCCTGCACAAAGAGTGCAAGGTCTTTATACTGGGAACACAGCTGGCATCAAATTTCCATATTTCAGAAACTGAGTAGCCAGAAGAGCATGAGTCAAGATTTAAGGCACTGTGTGACCAGTTCTCCCACTGCTATTTCAGAAAGCTTTAACATCAAGTCCTGCACATGGTATGATCTATCACTTTTTGTTGTTTTAAAAATAAAGTGCCTGCTTGAATCTTGCTTGGAAGAGGATGTAAGTTTCTTTAGAATCCCACAATGTGCGTGTGTATAATTTCCTTACCTCTCTCTCATCTCTCTGTGGGCTACAACTCTAAAAGAGGCAAACACGTGTTGGGGAACAGTATTGATACGTGGAAGAATTCCATTACTCATAAAAATTATGAAGTAGGTATGGTTTATTTTTAGTGCTGGGGGTGTGCAATAATAATTCTACAGGCACACTTGAAATCTCGTCCAATCACATTTCCTTTTATCCCCTCATATGCTATATATGTATTAAGTTTTGCAATACGTTCATACAGATTTATTTCCCAGCCCCGCCTGTCTTCATTTTGTATGGCAATCAGCTCTATGACCTTCTGAGCATGCGCAATTCATTGTGGTGGGGATCCTGGTGATTGTAATTGATGAAGGCTGGCACTTTTCATCAGACTGAACCTTTTATTTTGTTTCTTTGTGCATGCTTTTTGGGTCTTTGGTCATAGCCTAGACTATAAGGTTGGTTTGATCTGGTTTTCGGGGTTTGAGGAGCTGCATTATTTCAAGACCTTGCAACTCTAGCATTCTTCATGTTGTTTTTTGCAAAGAGTCCTTCTCTTCATTATATATCTGTAGATCCCTTCATGCTGTTTTTGCAAGCACACTATAGGCACAGTACATTTTAAATGCAATTGTCTTAAACAATAAGTAATGTCTAAATATTTATTCTCAATCAAGTATTTTATAATTTTTAACCCTTCGTCTCAGTATTGCCAGATTGTTTTACCTTTTTATTTCAGATCCACTGACAGGGAAGGCATCTGGAAACACCAGTTTTACACATATACACACAGAGAGAATTTTATATTGAGTTGAGTGATTCTAAAGGTAGGATTTCACATAGTTCTCTTTTACTAAAGTTTCCATCTGACCTTCTAATCAAGTGTGCTGTAGCATACAACAGTGCTCTGCTCTCCGAAGAGCAGCTGACTTAAAATCTTTTTGCCACAGAGCTACTCCTTGAAGCATTCACTCTTCTGTTGGCTTTACACTAGGGTCAGAAAGGTCTTGATCAAACCCTAGGAATAACCTTGTACAGAAGAACTGTGTTTGTGGGTGGCCACTGGGCTCCAGGAGAAAGGGGGAACAGGGATTGGCCCTTGGCCTCCTGGCAGCTGAAGTACCAGCAGGAAGCCCCCAAACCTCTGTGTCTCCCCTGTTTCCATTTGTTATTAATGTGTTACCTTGCATGAATTAATCAGTGTTGATGCAGCCTTGGACTTCCTAAGAGCCCAGATGAAATTAAACAGGAGGACTGCTCTCATTCCCACTGCGAGGAGCTCAGTCTCTACGTGCAGTCCTATTAAAAGCACATTGACCTCTGCTGAAATAACCTGTGTGTGTATAAGGTTAGAAGATGGATATTTTTCCCCCAGTTGAAGCACTGCTTGAAGCTCTATACATGATTCCTACTGGCTTTGACTAGAGAGGGGTAAGTAAAACCCAAGGTCTGTTTGTGGGGCACAGCTGGCAAGTGCTCTTCCTGGTCCTCCTGTTTCCTTCTACCCTCGATTTTTTTCCTTCCTCAAAATATTTTTAGAGTAACAGGAACTTTTCAATATGCCTGTATTCTAATTGTAATTTGATTTAAATGAAAACTCCCAAAACACCCCCAGCTGTCTCTTCTGCCTTTAATTTGAATTTTTCAGAAAATGATCTTTCTGAAAATGAAATGCTGCACCATAGTGATTCATCACATCTCCTGACAAATGATCCTACCCAATATTCGCCAATCTGTCAGCTTCCCTTGTTTGTCTCTGAGCTACCAGTCCTCAGCCAGGCAAAATGTCTATCCCAAATCAGGACTGAAGCATTATATTTAATATTCTGCAATTTGAATCTGCTGCATTCTTCCATACACAAGCCAGGCCCTTCACAAATCACAGTTCTAGTGAAGTAGCAAAAGAAGAATAACAAAAACTCTCTGCAGGCAAACTGTTGCTCTAAATGAGGTGCCTGATTTTAGAAATGTGGAATACCAGAGATTTCTTTAGATGAAAGAGTTTCTGAAAGATTTGGCAGCAAGAACTTTTCATCAATCTGTTAGTGAAAAAGAGAAAAATTCTTTTCCTCCTTGTAATTCACTGGTCAGCAGATGAGAGGTGAAAGCTTGAAGCTTGCACGCCACCCAGGTAAATTCCTGTGAGCCCTGGGTTCAGACATTCTGGAGCCTTGCCCATGCTTATCAGCCCCATCAGGTTGCAGTGGTGTTTCTGGTAGGTGAAATGTGCCCCAGTGTGGTGATGCACTACAATCCATGCCTTCAAGAGAAGCACTTCTTAGAGCAGGGCAGGCATATTGCTGTTCTTTATCTAAGCTAAGATCCTGTTCCTAATGCAAAGGGCAGCAATATTTTCCCACTGACTTCCATTAGGCTCTAATAGGGCTCTTGAATCTCTCACTGTCCTATTACAAAGAGTTTCTAAAAATACATATATACTGATCCAAAGTTGACAAGTCATGTGCAGAGAGTTTCAGGCAATGAAGGAAAATTCAGTATTCGAACTGAAGAAGGGAAAGCTACAAGAGATGTGGCAGGATTGGAGTAAACTGGACTTCTCCTGAAAACAGAGGTCAGGAAAAGTGGCTGGAAGCTGGATGCAGTTATAGAGAATGGGCAGGGATCCATCTGAGTCTCACCTAAACTACGGCTGGAACAAAACATTGCTTAAAAAAAACCTTACTCCAGCCTGCATATAAATCCAGGCCAAATTAAAGTGTTTCCTTCTTAATCTGTATTCCCTTGAGGCAGCTGCTTAAGCTGTAGCAATGTACATGTAAGGCTGTTTTACTGTCAGCTTTGTCCCCTCAGTGCCTCAGAAATCCAGAGCCTCTGAGCAGAACTGGGGCTGGCTGGCTGACAAGCCCAGCTGGAGAAGCCAGCACACTTCAAGAAGACCTGGGGCTGTCACACTCCACCTTGTCTCCTTGAATAAGACAACCTAAGAATAACTGAGGATGAGATAAAAACCGTGTAACAACAGCAAAACAAACTCCTGCTTAGCACAAACAGGCTGAAAGCACTACATGAACATTCTGCACTGCAAACACCCATGTTCATAATTAATTCCATCTCTTTTTTACAGACTATAGGGGCCTTCTCAGCTCCTGGGGGTGGTGTCACAGACCTCTCACTCTCTGTCTAAAGTTTAAGTACTTACTGTTAAGACATGAAACAGAAGACAAATACTGTTCCCTGAGAAGCCCAATCCTGTCATTTTGCTGCTGATAAGCAGGAGGAGGTGCTTTGAGCAAAATGTCTTGGGCAAACACAAGAATTGTGTCTGTGCAGAACACGGGTATTATTGGTATTTACAGCTCATATGACGCATGACTATGTGTAAACTGAGGCTCCAGCAGTACCAAAGACACAAAGTCCTTCCCCTGTCCCAGCACACTGGGAGAAAGGTGGCTTTGCTGTCATCTTCTCTGGAATAAAGGTCAAAAGAAGGCTTTGGGGAGATCCTTATAAACACCTTTTGAACTTGTTGAAAGCATGAGATGTCACTTAGATTGGGCATAGCCTTTAGGAAAAGGCCAGAGGATGCCAGCAGCATCCCCAGCTTTCTAACCTGCAGGCAACTGGAGACTTTTAATTTCAAGCCTCAATGCTTTCTTACCACAATCTGAACTGAACTTCTACCTAAAAAGTCCCCTGAACTGGAGAAAGCCTCTCAGCAGTGTTCCAATATAGGTAAGCAAATATTCTTGACCTTTCTGGTGATTGCTTCCCCTACCTCTCTGCCTCTCCAGCAGAACAGGAGAGGCTCTAAGGAAATGACAAAATATCCGATAGTTTCCCACCGGGCAAAACTTTTAATTTAATGCCCTGATAATCATTCTCTACAAATAGCAGGCAGTGGGCAATCGAATGTAAACAGAAAGTTCCTAATCTATAAGGTCATTTGTGGGCCTTTGCCTGCTAAGAAGAGATGAGATTGATTGTACCAACAGGTAAGGTTTGTTTTAAATGAGATGTCCCTGAGCCTGTCTATAAGAAACTGAGTCATAGATGCTCTCCTCACCACTGAAATCTTCCTTACACCATCTGCCTATAAATAGAAATCTTTTAAGATTTTAGTCAATAAGAGATACTGCATGATTTTTGGTGCTATCTGGCAGTTAAGGGATGATGTACTAAATTCTTGCCAGTATCATCAATGTCACACATCTCCAGAACACTTCGCTCAGCGCTATGGGATTCCCTTCCTCACTTTTTCCCCAAATGTGAAACAACTTCAGGACTTAATTTTTAGGTTGTTTTGTTTTGTGGCCTTTTTTGTAATTGCTTCCTTTAACACAGAAACCCACTAGCTAGTGAATTCTCTTCTCCTACCTTGACTGCAAAAGCCAACATCAGGCATCACTTTACAGATCTTCTAAACTTCAATAATTTAGTTGAAATACTTATTGCTCTAACACTGTTTGATATCAAGAGAGATGCACTGGCACTGAGTGTGTAACTTCAGAAGAGTAAAGCATACAGGAACAGAAGATCAAAGGAAATGGTCTGGGAGCAGAAAGAATGAGTGTTTCTGAAATCTACTGGCTTAGGTCAGCTGAGGTAAGACCTTTCAGCTGTGCCATAGGCTCTCTACAGAGTCTTGAAAAGTCACTATTTCTCTGGTGTTTCAGCTGTTTGTGAAACAGGTATAACCTCACTCTAGTCATGCCATAAAGTTAATACAATAAATAATCTGGAGTAGGCATTTGAATATCAAACCCAAACTGGAAGATGAAGCCCTTGTACAGAATCTGAGACAACAAATTGAGCTTCTAATGAGAGAGAGGGGGGGGGGAACCTTCCTGGCACTTAGAGGTAAAACTGAGCATCATCAGGTATACCCTGCACTGGCCTGGAGCAGGCAGTTGGTGAAACTGAAAGAGAAGGAGTCTCCCTCTGTGTGCTCTGGCAAGAACCACGAAGTTGCAATAGTGTTTAATAAGAAAGTAATAAAGTCAAAGAACTTGGGTTTTTTAAACCAGTGTTTCCCAGGGCCATGGTTTGTGCATATAATTAATTGCAGTTTCAGTCACTGTCTTCTGCCCACAAGCATCTGCTTGTGTTTGAGTGCAGGCATCAGCAACCAGCTGAGGCTGCAGGAAAGGAGCCACTGAAACATCCCTGTACTTTTCATCCTATTGAAATGCCAATGAATATCACAACAGCTTTAGTTCCTCTGTTTGAAACAGGAGATCACAAGGATGGCAAGTCACTAGACTCTGCAACTCAGATTTTTTCATGCAAGAGCAAATTCAAATGTTTCCAGCAAACTGCACCTGATTTTTGTCCAAATGATGCCTTTAAAAGTCCAAGGGAGAGACAGGCATTTTATCATTGTTTAGCTTCCTATTATTGCTGGTGTAAGGGGAAATACACTGCTCTGTAGCCAGAGGCCACTGCCATATAATCTGTTCTTAGGCACAGCAACAGGTGAATTACTTGTGCGTCAGATCTCCAGGTTTGTTTAAATAAAGTACATCATAACAAGCTCAGAGACACAGGCTTAAAATGTTAAGCTGCAGCTGTGCAGTTCCTTGGCTCATTTAGAGAATGAAGCCAGTAGCAGAACATACACCTTACTTAAGCACTCTGTCTGTATGGCACCTGAGCACAGGTACTTTCCAATGAGACAGTCAAGACTTCCTTAAAAAAATCCCCAATCTTTTAGTGAAACTAGGGGTAAAAGCTTTAAATATGAATTCTTGACTTGCTGCTTCTTGTTTCAAAGGGGCCTGAATGCTGTAGCAGACATGGGAAAAGGGCTGGATGAAACTAGGCAGGTAAATCAAATCAATTGCTTACTCAACAGCCTGACACTGCAAAGTAACTACCATGTTATGAAGTCAATTCTTCTTAACCGTTATGGATTTTGGTGACAAAAGCCTCACCAGCGTGTTGGAGGAATTTCAGGGGAGTGAACACTGAAGTGAATGGTTTTTGTGACATAACTAATTATAGAGCATTCAGGATACATTTAATGCTGATTCTGTAGAAGGAAACTTTTGTTTACATATAAATAGGCTCTTCTTCAGATTATTAAGCTGGTTAGGAAAAAAAGGATACCCATCCTCAACAGCAGTGACACCAGCAAAACTGGGAGTCATCGTGGTCTTACTGTGCCATTTCTTTTTCATAATGAAGTTCCCTTTGCAGCAGGTTTTCTTCATATACTCGCTCCAAAGCTGACTGACACAAAAGAGCTTCTGTTCCCTTTCTCCAGTTACATTTCCCACCAACTGTTGCTCTCAGCAAGCCTCCTCTGCCTTCACACATCAGCCTCGTGTTCCACAGATCTCACAATCTACCCTCAAAACCCTCCTCTTGCTCCTGTGCCACCCCTCCTACTCACTTCAATGGTCTTTCCCCACACATGGTCCTGATTCACTCCTTTCCTTCCTGTCCCACTAAATGATAATTTTGGCTTGATCTCTAGTGGCCACAGGAGCACACCTGTGCCAGGGTGTAAAGAGTCCTCTGAACTATGTTCATGTATTGAAATCCCATGCACACTGAATCCAGGCCAGCGGAAAAGGGAAACACTCCTTTCAAAACATATGCTTATGTTGAGCTTATTGCCAGGTTATCTGTATTCAGCCTCCTTATCTTTTGTGTTCTTTTTAAATTTTAAAATAGATAATCACTTTCATTTGTCCTCAACAGTGATCAGTATAACCTCAGATAAGCAAAATGGGAAGGATGCTAATTAACATGACACATGCTGTTGAGCCTTTGTTTGCCAAGAGACAGGAAAGGTGGGTTGCATTTGTGTTTCTAGTGCTAACAACCTGTTATCTCCAACTACGCAGACCCCAAAAAAAGAGCAGCAATTCCCCCCCCCATCCACCTAGGGATGCACATGTCAATAGAGCTTTAGATCCAATTAGCTGCTACAAAGGCTTCAGGACTGCAGAGGCAAGGGAAAGCAGGGAGACAAGGCACTTCCCTTGTAGGAATGAATGGCCCCCATGTGGTTAGGTATCAGGAACAGTGACATTGGACACATAATCCTTTGCAGATGCTGTGGGCTGCAAAAGGGGAAGGCAGCACTTTGCTCACAGAGATGAAGAACTTGGCCATTTGCCCACTGAGCCATTTACTGCAGCTGTCCCATGGGATCAAACTTGGCTTCAATTATTTACCACACTCATTTACTTAGCTTAAAGGTGAATGAGAGAGCGTTCAAATAAGACAGAGCACTACTAAAATATCAGAGGAGGAGGGATAACTAAAGCAAATCATGCCCTGTGCTCCCACTGTGGTAAGAGAAGATGAATGAGGCCTCCACACCATGTAAATGTGGGCTATCTGCAAATCCATTTATCCAGTTGACTTAATTTCCTCATACATTTAGGACTTTGGTAGAAAAATACAAGCCAAAATACAGATTTGTTCACTGCTGTAAGATAAAAACAACTCTGAAAATATCAAAACAATTACACCCTCTCTGTATCAGGCCTCTGGTGTCACCTGAGCCTTGCTGAGGCCATGGGGAAGGCTCTAAGCTCTTGTGGTTATCCACAGGCATGGGCATTGCCACCTCTTGGTGTCAGAGCTGTCGGCTGAACACAGACCTCAGCTCCACTGGCACCAGTAACAACTGGGCAAGATGCAAAGCTGCTGGGGGAGAGGGCTGGCTGATTTCCTCAGGGGTAGAAATTTTCCCGGTTCCTCGGAACAAGGAAAACAAATGTCTGAGGATAAGCCATCTTTCTCTCAGCTGGAACTAAAAGACCCATTAAAAACCAAACCAAACCTACTGAAGGGTTAAAATCTGCTACTCTGCCTGGAAAAACTTGTCCGGAAAGAGTGATTCTGTGGAAACAGATTGAAAGAGCTGTGTCTTCCTAGATCCAGGGAATGTTAATCCTTAAGGGAAAGTAAGGTTTGCACACAGCCTGCTTTATTATTCTTAAGATAGGCTTTCTCTGAAATTAACTTACTTTAAATAAACAATGCTGTGAGGAGAACTACCATCATCCTTGGAGGGAACAGAGCAGCAGGGAAAGTCAAGTGCACTCCAGTGGGCTTCATTCCTGTGGCAGCGTGGTCTCTGCTCAGCCTGGAAGCATGAAAAGTGCAGAATGTACCCCTTGAGAGAGAGGGCAGCCCAAATCCAAAATCCAGGAAAAACAGTGGGCTTTGGAGGAACAGCTGGCAGAACCTGGCAGAAACTCAACAAAACCAGTGCAAGAATTGCCTGGCCAAAGAGCAGAGAAGGTGATAAACCCCCTACCCACCTTTTCTTCCTTGAAAAAAAGGTTATTTTCTTCCAATCACATGGATGTGTACTTGGAAGAACAAAGGATATGCTAAATGCAAGCTCATCAGCTGGCAGCAATCTTCCTGACAATGGAGTTGCTCACACTTGTGCAACTTGGCATCCTCATGTGGTTCTGCAGTGGCCCAGACCCGTGTTTCTACCAGGGTACCTGCAAGCTTGGAAAGCATTCCCTCTCCAAACCCACCACCCTGACACCATGGGTGTTCTGACCTTCAGCAACTGAAATTCCTGGGTTTAATCCCCAGGTAAGCTTTTCAGTGATGATATCATAAAATATCTTGGAAAGCTGGTAAATAACCAAAGCAACAGCAGTGAATAACTGCTATTAAATGCCTCCCTTGTTTTAATGAAACAAACAATTGTAGCTCTTCAATGCACTTCACTGAAAGCAGATTTAATCGTGAATGGAATGATTTGGGACTCAGTCACTGCAAATAAATAAACTATATGGAGATTGTTTTCCATAATAACAGAAAACAAGCAAATAAACAAACTGCCAGTCACAATTATATGTCACCAAATGCAAGTTTCCAACACTCTCTACTTCCAATAATGCCAGAACAAAGCCACATTTCTCACTGGAAGTCACATGAGTCGAATGAAGAAGGAAATATGGTTGATACCCCATATGTTAAACAGAGATAAGTGACAGTGCCTTCAGCGAGTGAGAGACTGGATGTTCCACACAGAACAGAATTGCATGTGCTGTTTTTGCACAGAAAAATGGCATTTCCCAAACGAGCAGCAGCCACCCTGCTAAGTGGCACCAAAGGTGCTGTGTTTTCAAACAGGCATTGTTTGAGCTTAGGACCCCAAATGAGTTTCTGCCACGTGCCAGAGCCCCTTCTAGGAATGGCACCGAGGTGCTGGAAGCAAGCCAGGCAGACTGAACCGCTGTCCATGATGGGCTGGTTTGCTCAGGAACAGTGTCAGAGGGGTGAGTTATCCCTTGCAGATGAGCAGAAAACAAAGTGAAAGATTAAATCTGCCACATGTGACAACAGTCCCAAGAACATCTGTGAGAATTCTGCTCAGCTGCCTCTGGCTTATTTTTAATTTATTGTTCATGCTTCTACCTTTCAAAATGAGCACCTCTTTCCTAATTAAGAGACTGACTTTTTTGCAGAAGAGAAGCATTAATCCCAAGTCTCTCCTTAAAAGTGGAAATTGTCAGCTCCCTCTCATCCCCTTGGATTCTCTGATGATCAATAACACTGCCTGCAATTCTCCAAGACTTTTTTTTTTTTTCATAGGGCATTCATTTGGGTCTCTCTACCTACTTAAATTTAGTCATTTTGACACCCCTGAAGAGCTCAAATTTGGCTGAAATTTGCTATCAATGTCAGGGGTTATGGGGGAACAAGAAGAAAAAAGAAGTCACTGCAGCCACATTGAATGTATTTATAAAAGTAAAATTTACAAAAAAAAAAAACAAAAAACAAAAAAACAAAAACCCCAGAGGATTCATTCAGTGGGATTTTTAGTGAGTTTTTCATCCAAAGATTTTTGGTATTTTTCTGATGCTATGGAAGGAAGCATGAAAATCACTACTAATGAAATTTTGCAGATTCCACACAAAACTTGCCATGCATTAAAGAATCTGCTGTTATCACTTGTCCTGTTTGGTTACAGAGCCTCAGGGCTTATCCAGACAAATACCAGAAAAGACATCTAAGAAAAAACATGGGAGGTCACACTACAGGACTGGAAACTATATTCTGGTAAGCAGGAAACCTGTGGAAGGACTGAGGAAATGGAGATGGATGCGCTCTGAGGGCAATACTCCCAGCTCAAGAGGAAACAGTCATGGATTTATTCAACATCAACGGCCTAAAGTCAGATTATTGTCATTACCTCTACACTGCAGAATGTTTTCAAAAATCTACTGAAAATTTGAAAAGATTCCAGAGAAGACCTACAATAAAAAGCCATCACTGAGAAGTGTGCTTTCCTTCACAAGACTAACATTCTTAGAAAAACTAAATAGCGTGGCAAGGTCAAAAAGCAGTGTAATTGCAATCTTCAGGTACCCACATGGAGCAGCAGCTCTCAACAGCAGACAGCACTTTATTCTATCACAAAAAGACATGATAAGAGTTAATGGTTAGAACTTTTAAGACAGACAAATACAAGATTGAAACAAGGAATAATTTCAGCCATGAAGCAAAAATAAATCCTTGGAACAAATCATTGAGGAATGAGATGCAGTCAATGATGCCTTTAAACCAGGACTCAAGAATTTTGTAAAATTAGAATTCAGATGTAATTAGTTTGATGACAAGAATACTGATTGAAGCATTATGGACGATAGAGGACTGTAAGTGTTTCATCTGGTTCAAATTTACAAATCTTCCCAGCAGGCCACAAGTTTTCCATGTGTGTTATTCATGCCAGATTATGTGACCTATGCCCTGCACTTTGACCTTTGCTTCAAATGCATCCTGAAAGAACAGCTGACAGCAAACACGTCAGTCTCTCTATCACACCCCATCCTGCGACTCAGGCACTGTTCCTTTTAAACTGGCACTTGTGATCTGGGGCACAAATCCTCCTCAATCACAGCCCGAGTTATCTCAGTGAGCTCTGTATCT
Source organism: Bombycilla garrulus (assembly GCA_013400315.1). Taxonomy (NCBI): domain Eukaryota; kingdom Metazoa; phylum Chordata; class Aves; order Passeriformes; family Bombycillidae; genus Bombycilla; species Bombycilla garrulus. The sequence continues at coordinate 208,904 of VXBU01016690.1, forward strand.
GCCAAACCCACATCTCCCTCGTCCCTGTCAACACTGCCTGTCCTCTGGGAGCCATGTCATCCAAGATACAGAGGCCAGCTGCTCCAGAGCCACCATCTGCAGCAGGCTCCTGTGCCCTGCAGCACATTTATCTTTGAGGCTGCTTTCATGTGGCTTCCCTGGGTACACTGTGGGAGCCTGCAAGCCCTGAGCCCCCGGGACTGTGGCTGCAGGGACAGGCCAAGCCTGAGCAGTAACACGTGAGCAGCTCCAAGCCTTAACTCCCCTGGGACAAGCAGGGACATTTTAGTCCCTCTTATATCAAGTCAGGACTCCAAGATAAACAGCAAAAGGTGCCTTCAATTTAACTTTCAGCAGTGAAAACCCCATGATTATTCTGTAGTCCAAAAAACTGAGTTCTTTTGGCTCTTTTAATTTCATAGGAACACTCTGTCTCTTACCTGTCCTGCCAGCTACTTCCCTGAGAATTTGCAGCACTGGGTTGGCAGGGTGTGGGATCACCAGGACCCTCTCCAGATCATACCCAACTAATCCTCATAAAGTCAGGCATATAAATGCTGGAAAAGGCAGTTTTAGCAAGAATGAAAATCTGTCTGAGACCAGTTCTGCTGTTTTGATCATTTTCCTTTAACACATTTTCTTCCTTCTGTCAGGAGAATGCAAAACAGCCTGTTTGGTTTGGGATGACAAACAGCAGAATCTAAATATTAAATAGGAAAGAGTCAGATAATGCTTTTTGAAAAACCTGTAAGTAATAAAAAAAACCCCAAAAACCCAACACAAAACCCCCAAACCCAGCAGCATGAAAAAAATTGCAGGCTGGAATGAGTCTGCACAAGTCACTAAATCCAAAGGAGCAACCTTGTACTTTTACCAATACTACCAGCTTTTGGGGTACTTTGAGAAGTCCTGTAATACTGGCATGGGAGTTTGTAAAATAATCCAGATACTGAAACCAGCAACTGTAGTTGAGAACTCTCTTACTAAAAAAGGCTTTATTATAAGATGTTGAGGCCTTGTGGTTTATGCTAAAAGTTTTAAAATATTAAAAAACAAAAGGCAAGTCCCCTCCTCCCAGCTTAGTAAGGAGAAAGAGTTGTATTTCTCATTCTGCCTCGCTGCCATTGTTATCTCATATGATTTCATCCAGTAAAGGCTGGCGGCTTCCCAGCTCTGGTGAAACTCTGGCATAGCTCCATGGGCTGAGGATAAGACTATTTAACAGATGCTGTTGCTATTTAGACTATTCATACTTGTTCAGAATCTCGCAAACTAACAAGTACTGGACATACAGTGCTGTCACCTGAGCATCAAAATGCACTTACAAAAATTACTAAAGACCGTTTCCTTCTTATGATACACCTGTGACTTTTTGGTTGTTGTTTTTTTTCTTTTTTTCCCCAATTTTAATTATTTAAATCTCATTTTTTTTCACCAAGAGTGACCACTTTAACAAAAGGCAGTGACCAAATCCCCTCAGCAGTGTACCTGTGGCAAGCAGGAGCTCCCAAGTGGTCACACAAGAACTGCTTCCCTGTGCAACAATCTCAGAACAGATGGGGAAGTCTTTGCTATGCCAACTTTCACCTTTCTTAGGCTTGACTGCTGGAAAATGCAATAGTCAAAAAATTGTTAGAATCTCCTTATCTATGATAGCTTTTCCATGACAGAAAAGAAAGATACAGAATTAGGGTTTTTTTTTTCCCTATTCCTATACTTCTTGACCAAGTGTTGCTGAAATTTTCATCATCACATCAGTGAAGACAAATGGAGAAAAAGAACAAACAACAAACCCCCCCAAAAACCACCACCAACAAAACAAGAAGAAGAAAAACACAACAAAAAAACCAGTGGCTCCAATTACCTTTCTAATCAATACAGAAAACATGTTGACTGTAATTTCATAAGACTCTATTCAATCTAGTGTTGCTTTGGGATATAAAAACCTGACATATTCTTCTGAGTGCTGGTCAGGTCAGTGGTCAGATCCCTGTCTCTGAATTTTGAAAAACTGGGATGTCATCAAGAGAACTAGCAATGGTGAAATCCATCAGTATCACCTGAAGTGCTCCATTATGTTAATTATATTAACAGTGAAATGGAAAACCACAACTCTCAAACCCCATTGTGTCAAAAGACTGAGTGGCAGCCCCTCTGACAGGAGGAAAGTCTCAGGAATCCAGGACAGAATGTGGGATGTAAATCTCACAGGAGTCACAGTGCCCCTGGAGGATGAAAAGCTTTGGGAAACTTGCTGTGTGACAGGAGAGGCAAAAGTGCCAATGCAGAAATTTCCACTGAAGGAGAATTGTGCCACTGCTCTGCTGCCAGCACAGCCAAGGCTCATCAGCACCACAGAGAGATTCACACAACGAAAACATGGAGGGCTCCAACAGCACTACAGAGAATCTTGGGACAGGGACTGGATTCCAGTTGTTCTGAAGCTGCAAAACCACATCCCCATGTACAGAATTCACTGAGCACTAATCATTTCTTTTCTAACCTCACATTAGTGGTACCACTGGCCTTACAGCCGAACACACACAGACGTCTGTGAAAGAAACACTCAGTCAAGAATCACCAGTGCTGTAGCCTGGAGGCTGAGCAATGAAGAAACGTATCCATCTTGCCAAAGGGAATGTCTCATCACGTACACAAACAATTTGTTGATAGATAAATGTGCCACAGACAATCTAATCTTGGGCAAAGAGCTGAACCCATGCAAATCAGAAGTAACAGATATTCAGCTTTTGCATAAAGCGGCTCTGCAAATGAAAAATGACACCCAGCATACATGGAGTAAATGAGAGGAATGAAACAAGTTTCAATTACTAACCTCACTGTGCTCACCATTCCTTCTACAACATAAACAGGACAACAGAAATGCTCAGATTAATCAGCCAGGGCTGAATTTCTTCCCATTAAGACAATTTATGCAGACACATGGGGAAGAAAAAATAAAATAATTTAACAAATTAGAAAAAAATAATGCAAAACTGAGAAAGCTGTGTGTTCACTGGAGTACTGTTTCACAAAAAATATGTGAGGGCACAAACACACACATGATTTCTGAAATAACCAATGTAATTGTTAATACTAGAAAAGAAGAACCCAAATTTTGATGTAAAAAGGGTTCATTTGCAGGGTTAATGCAAACAAAATGATCAGATAGGAGGAGAAGTCTATAGGCAAGATTATTAGAGCAGTAGAAGCACTCACTCTCTGCTTACCCATCCCCTTTTTTGGGAAGGGCTCTAATGACTCTTATCTCCTTGAATCTGAGGGAGAAGAAAGGACAGAATCAATAGGATAACTATGGTTCTTCTGGCTATTTTAGATAGATTTATAACCATCTGCAAATTGCATTAAACATCCAGAATTAAGAACAGGAAACTTTTAATTTTCTTTCACAAATCTAATTAACTAAATGAATATGCTCCAAGCAACAGCAAATCCCCCACGTGCATTTTTAAGAAAAGTGATTCTCATGAAACTGCAAACAGCACCAGGCATCCTCTCCTGCACGGGCAAAGTGGGGGCCAAAAGGGACACTTTAAGTCTGCAAAGGAGACTTGAGGTTATGAAAATATAACCTCATTTAAAAATACAATAGCTGGGAGCTTCAGGGTATCATTTTTGTCCACAGCAGACAAGCAGTCTGAGCAGTTTGGTAATGAGGACACAAGATTGGGAAGAGGGATTAGAAACCATCATTCAAACCAATGAAGAAAAAAAAAAAATACAACAAAAAACACCAAACAGACAAGAAGCAGACTGGCACTCAGAAAAACTACTTACAGCAGAGATTAATTTTCTCCTGCAGGAGCATGTCACCCACCCCACTACACACCAGTAAGAGAAAGCTCTGGCAGCAAGAGACAAATTGCTATTTGCTATTACTCTCATAATAATGCCTACAGAGCCACCTCTGTTTTGCCCTGATACATAATTTATAGAGGGGAGAAAAATGCCACCCTTGAAATTACTTTGGCCATGTAGTTTTTAACTGTCAGAGATGATTTCTTTGAGATCTAATTCATGATTTGCAGGCTTCATTAAGTTTTCGCAAGTAATTTTAAACTTAAATCACCATTGGCAAATCCATCATTTATTGATAGAAACATTAGGACTCTAATGCAGCGTGACTTGTGATGAAACAAGATAGGAAGGGATTAGGGTGGAAAGAAGTGCTCCTTTTAGCCACAAAAGACAGTTTTGTCAGTAGAAAGAAATCAGAGAGGGAAAAAAATAGTTTTTCTCTCTCCTGTCACTTTGAACGATCCATGAAGAGTTTTTTAAGTTGTTAAAACTATCTTCTAAAACTTGGGTAAGGCAATACAGCTGATCCCCACTAGAAGTGTAAGGAGTAAGCTTTCTGTTTTCTTCTTGTTTCCAGGGATATTGTAAGGATGGGGTGCAGTAGGACTCTTATCCTATGAAAGACAAGGGAATAAACAAGAGCATGCCAAAGCAAGTAAAACACAACAGAGAAGCCCAGGTATTTAATCCTCGCCAAACTGAATTCCATGATTCAGGCTGAGGACATGTTGAAACAGTAGAAAGATGATGACTCTATTTTGATTAATATTTAAGAATTTAGTGTATAGTTATTCCGAACTTTTCCAAGTAGATAGTTTCCAAACAAACAGCATCCAAGCACACTTTTCAGGGGCCTGTATCTACCTGATCCTACCACAAAGAATCTCCTTCATGCTTTTTAGCCCTCTCCCTTCAGTGCAGCTTTCCACAAAGACAGGGATTTATTTCTTTTTATATTCCAGATAGCAGTTCTGTTTACTGCACTTTATTTACCATATCACTGTTCCCCTTGTCCAGCAATTACTGTTTCTGAACAGAACCCATTTTGAACAGATGTTATAAATAAAGTATTTGTGTCACAAGTGACATCAGTGCAGCTCCCAAAGAAAACACAACTCCAAATGAGGTGCAAAGCACTGCTGTCATGGAAAGGTGGGTGATGCACAAGCAGAAGTCCCCACATTTTCTTACCTATGGCAAACTGAAGCTGTGCCACAAGAATTAACACTTCCTGCCCACAGAAAAAATAAGAAAAAGGGATGAAACAGAGCTAGAACTCCCTACAGCACAACACCATGCAACAACATGAAAATGTAGGAATATTTGGTACAATTTAAAAAGAGAGGATAACAGGGTTACTCTGTCTGGGAGATGCTGTCTGACTTCAGTGAGGTTGTTTCACTCATGATCAAGAAATGACTAGCTGGCTGCTAAGCCAGATTTTACCTATTTTAGAATAACTCATCATTTAGAGCTGTCTCAGTATTTCTGTGACTTTCTCATTTATTTTTCATATATAAATAATGAATAAGAATATATGAGAATAAGAATATTAAATAAGCTGACTGTAATGCATTTTAAATAAACCTCCTTATTTTTTTAGCTCTAAATTAAATGCAGAGTAAGCACCTCTCAAATGCTTGTGGCTAAATTTACCACTGGGAACTTAATGGGTGTGCTGATGAAACATTTACATGCACCTGTTTTGGCCATAAAGAGAAAACATTTGCACATTCAATACATTCAGCTTTACATCCAGCCTCTCCTCTGCCATGACTGCCTGCTTAATATGTACAAATGAAAGATTAAATGGGGTAAACTGGAAAGCTTCTGGATTTTCTTAAAAAAACATTTTCAGACACTGTTTAGGCGACCACATATGAGCTGAGATTTATAAAGTTCTGCCATTCACATTTCAATTCTGTTTCAATAAATGCTATTATAAAGTTTTCAGACTAGTCATAAAAAAAGATATTAATGTGTTTCCTCCACGCTAATCAATTCAATATGGGGATTGTGATGTTAACACTACTTTACATTACTGCCTTCATCATTTCTCATTCTTCCAATATATAAAATAAACAAAAGGTTTTTGGATTCCTTATAGATTCATTTTATCTCAAAGTGAAAGCTGTGTGAGATTTGTGGCTTTAGACTCATAGCTGGTGATAAGCTTCTCCTTCCTTCCTCTTCTCAAACTAAATATATAAAGAGAGTTTAACAAAATTAATTGCAGCATTCACTGTTCATGAATTTCTATGCTTGTGTAATTCATTTCCTTGCAGATAGTGAAGCAAAAGGGGATTCTCTTGCTGCCAAGGTTACAGGATTCATGAGTCAAGCCTGCTCAGGACTAATGGGAAATAAGTAAAGAATCCCCCTCATCACTCCTTTCACTAGGGGTGAGTTTTTAATTGCTTCAAATTACTTGAGGCCATGGGATTGCATTCCTCAGGACAGAGGGACAGACAGAACAAATGCAGCCAGGAAAATCCTGAACAGCCGTTTCTGCTACAACTTGTGTAATGTCTAGTAAGAAACATTACTCCCAGCTTGGAGACCAATCATATTCATATTCATATTCATATTCATCTCTAGCAAAGTGTAAAGCCCCTCACTCAATCCCTTCATCCACAACTCCCATCTTCAACCCAGGCACGATGCAGGGAAGGGAAACAGTCTGTGCTCTGGGAGAAAAAGGCAGCAGCATAAAACCTTCCCTTTCTCCCCACCTAATCCCAGTGCCCAGAGCTGCTGACTGGAGAGGTCAGAAAAGGGGACTCATCCCTCACCAGGGCCATTAATGAAGCCCAGGTGGTTGAGGGGAAGCCACAGAGCACTGCAGGGTCAATCTGTTGCAGATCAACAAACTCACTTTCAGATGCTGAGTACACTTATGAGAAATAGCTTAATTTGCAGGAAAAGACCCATACAGCTACCATTCCTAAACCCTAAAGCCCTTCCAGTACGTTCTGAGACAAACCAGGTCTGAGGAGGGATACTGGTACATCCAGAAAGCAATAAGCATTTCCTGAGTTTTCCTGGAATTTTAAGTTAGAGAGTGCAAGGACAATTTAATTTCCTACTTCATAAAATGCAACCCATCTTTCATTCCCCACTCACCTTTATAAAAATCTGCTGAGATAAAAGCCTTGTTTAATTTATTCTTCCATTTCAGCTTGAAATGGATGACCAGTTAAGCCAGCAGTTCCTGATGAAGTGATCCAAACCTACACACTTAATAACATGAAGGCATTTTTACCCTCCATGTACAACCCTATTCCAAAGCGAATATGCCAGGCTCAGCGCTGTGGTCACAGGACACAAAAAAGAGAATGCTAAGATTCATTGTTACCTGGGGAATTCTTCCCTTGTGAAGCAAGTTGCTGCAGTGGGCAGTGCCCTGAAGCCCGTCCCAGCCCCGTGTTGCTGTTCAGGGTCACTCCACCTCAGAAATGACTTGCAGACATGAGAGGGATTTTGGGCACTCCATATCCCAGCATTTTCAGAACTCACAAAATTCAAGCGTTTCTGAATTATCTCCGAGCAGGTCAACAAGGGAGAGACGCCCAAATCACTCTCAGCTTAAAAACACATTTTTATTATGTAGAATGTACTTAAGCATCTGTTGCATATAATTTTCCTTTAGCATTAATTTTTCTCTTTATCGGACTCCACCACCACCACTTCAAAGTGCATCTAGAAATTGCTTAAAAACAACCTCTGTAACAAGTGTCAAATGCTAGCTTTCTTGACTCCACTTAAATCCGTTCAATCAGAACAAATGTTATCAGAGTGCAACCTGAAATTCCCACCAGGAAATTGTTTCAGGTCTGAAGGTGAAGTGATGGGCAAGTCAGAATTGACATGGAGACCTCTCAATGTCCTCTTCTCTCAGAAGGTTAGAGCAAGCGGGGCATTGCAAGCTTTCAGAAATCAGAAACTTGATCCTCTTAATTCACACTATTTAAATTGTGGATTCATAGCACTAAGCTGAACAAGGCAAACAGCCTTTGAGGAAAAAGAGAGTAATTCTGTGACTGAAGAAACATGCTTCAAGTACATGCATCTCATCAGCTCTGTTCCTCAGTTCCTAAATGTGCCACTTTTCAAAAGAAAATCTATATAGAACAGGACTACTCAACACTTCTCTGATAAAGTATTATCTCCCCTAGGAAAGTTTCTATGGAAAAATACTGAGAAAGAGTAATACTGGAATCCTTGGATTTCATGTGCTCTTAAAAAAAAAAAAAAAGAACATTAATAAGTTGTATCAAGTCTAAACATAAAGGCTGTGGAATAGATGAGGATTTACCAAGTGGCTCTTACAGGCTGTACCACTGCATGGCAGCCACACACAGTCTGTGGTTTAACATACATTATTTATCTGCACTTTAACTGCTTCATAAAGACACGTGAAAAAGGTTCATATGTCCATCTCTAAACCTGGCTGTTGGCATATACCTGGTACACAGGACATAGCAGGGACCACGCACAGGCAAATTCACACCAGAACATGCCACAGGTCACTCGAGAGTGTCACTCCAGCCTCTCAGGGAAGAATAAAGCTGCCCCAGGCACACAGCAAACAGGTTTACTCCAAATGTCCAGCTACTCCAGCAGAACATTGCCCAAAGCATGCCTGGAATGGGTAGAGGAATGCCTTTGGATCAGGAAAGTCTCTCATACCTATTTTTCAGATCGAGTAGTGTGTACAGCTGTACATCTCAGAGCCCGATCCAATCTCCTCAAAGAGCTACACAGTAACGTTGGCAGTTCTGAGGTGTCTCAGGAGTGTGCTAGGAGCTGCCCTGGATCAGGAGCAAGGAACCTGAGGAATCCGGAATCTGACTCCTATGGAATTTGCATGGTCCCACTAATTATGGGAAAGCAAAAATTCACATTCCCCATTTTACCATAAGCAGCAGCAGCTGATACTTAGAGATGAATACAAAAATATAACTGCAGTCAATCACAAAATCTAATAAACAAGCATGTGGAAAAAAAGATCGATTAAATCCTCAAAAAGTCCAGCTTGATGTAGAATGAAGTCTCTCCCTGCTGCCCCCTACGCAGTTTGATATCAAGCATATTCCAGGAATTCGAATTATTTTTAAGAAGTAATTCCAAGTAATTGACAGTGAAAGCCTAATTGCAAAAGCAGTCATTTCAGTAAGTATCACTGAGGAAAAGCTTTAAGCCGCATGTTCAATTTTAACTCAAATATTCTCCTTTTGTTTAATCACTTCAAACTTATGGCATGCACCAGTGGGAGCATTTTGTTATTGGAGAGCTTTTGCCATTATATGCCTTCAAAAAATTACCATAAAACCTAAAAAATGAAGTAAAGTGGTTGGTAGATATGCAGGTTTCAGATACACTCAATTTCCATAATTTTTGTGAAAAGTTTTGACTAGTTGCAGCAGATGCCCAAAATTAATACGCAGAATGAGACAAAAAGACTGAAATGGGAGTGCTAACAGATAAATATTTCATCTGCTCCAGAATACGTCGTACCCTGGCAGGCAGCACTTGGGATGTTGTTTTGCCAGCACAATGATGGAAAGTTCTGTACAAGAAATGCCAATATCATATATGACAAGACTCTGTCCCATAAGAGGCTGGAGAGTTCTTGAATACTGGAAGAGAGCAAATACCACTCCTATCTTCAACATGGGCAATCAAGAAACCCAGGAGCTACCGGCTTGGAATTCTCACCTCCGTCCCCGGGAAGGGGACAGAGCAACTGATCCTGGAAACCCTTTCCAAACTCATGAAGGACAGGAAGGTGACTGGGAGCAGTCAGAATGGGTTTACAAAGGGGAAACCAAGCTTAACTAATGTGACAGTTTTCCAAAATATGGCAACCAGTTCTGTGGGTGAGGAGGGAGCAGTGGATGTTGTTTCCCTTGCCTTTATACAGCTTTTGACACCTGTAGCTCTGCAGAGAAACCTTGAGGAATTTGTGGGCATTAAGTTGATCATGAGCCAGAAATGCACTCATGTAGCAAACAAGACCACTGTAAGACCGGTCCAACATTGCAACAGATTGCCCAGAGAGATTGTGGAGCCTCCATCTGTTGAGATAGTCAAAACCCAACTGGACACAGCCCTGGGCAGCCTACTCTCACTGTCCCTGCTTGAACAGGGACCTGGACTACCACATCAAAGAAGTCCTTCCCAAATGAAACAATTCTGCAGTTCCATACCCTAGCATGGATGCTGCACAGTCATTGAGAATACGGATGGAAAAGCCAAGCTGCCACAGCAGAGATTAGGAAATTAACATCCAGAGGAATCTATATTTTATTAATTGCATTTCTTTTGGAAATGTGTGATCTTCCTGCAGCCAAAGTTCAACCAATTTCCCAGCAGGCAACAGCATCCCACACATTCTGCATCACAAGACTAAGACATTATGCTTGAGAACAAAACTCCCCAATCAGTGCAGCTTCCAGGCAGTGGGATCTCCTACAGCACTGGAATACATTATTCCACACACTCAAGTTAGTTAGTTACTTGGGTCACTAAGTTGGGAAGTGAAGAGATTTAAAAATACTAAAATTAAGGGTAATAGCTTCATGAAAGACAACAGGCAGCTCCCACTGACTTCACTAAGGGCAGGATTTCACCATACACAAAATGGTGACTTGTGCATTCATTCTGCGCTGACACGTGATACTTCACCGTGCAGATGAACTCCTGAAAGGCTTTAAATGGACATGGCAAAACTGTGATGGCCAGCAGCAGTTCCAGCGTCCTAGTCTTACTCATCTAATCACCTCTCACTGCAGCTCTCACATGCAAACTGATGCCTCCATGAGCAGAGCTGAAAGAGAGAACACTTGGGGCACTCAGTGGGAGAAGCAATCCTCACTGCTCTCAGCGATAACAGTCATTATGAAAGAGCTGCCCCTGCCATCTGTACATAAATCAGGGTCAAAGCCAGCACCAACCAGGATTCCAGCAGAACGCCCGGCCCTGGGAAGCCACACCCGGCTGCTGAATGGTCACCCACAGCGGTGGCAGCAGCAAGGGCACTCTGTTGACATTTACTTAAATATCAGTCCCATTTCAAGGTATTCAGTACATTCTCCCCATTTTCTTCACAGCCCTCAAAAGAAAAGAATTTTTCTTTTTTTTTTTCCTCCCAAGCTGACCAACCTTGAAAAAACCATTTCGTCTCTTTGTTTGCACAGATCCAGCTGCTTTTGTGCCAACTACAATGCATTTCCTATTCATAGAAAGAAAGGTGGACCTGAAAGGAATCTACAGGACATTTCCTTGGGCATGCTTGCTGCATAGAGAGTAATGTTGATTCTCTTCACAGCTCTTAAATGTCCTTTCAACCATTTTGATTAATTCAAATCTTGTTGCAACTCCTTTGGTCCTGAATTTTTAAAAGAAAAATTAGATGTCTTGTGTGATAAATCTGACAAACATCTGGTTCTTAATCAAAATCTTACATGCTTTGTGACTTTCTGCTTTCATTATATCTCTAGATAAAGACTTTTACTAGTTCCTCAAATATCTTCAATGATCTTTTGCATCTTTTCCATTTTGCTTCATTTACATAATTTACCAGTTTAACATGCAATTCAGTTTGCACTTCAATATGCCCTTCAAGGTGACCTCTGAAAAGGTTTCCTAAATGCTGAGGTTAGGACTTTGTCATCAGAGGCAACATCAGCACTGCTGAAGGAGATGACATGTATTGTTCTGCTTTCCTGTGGTTCAGAGACAAGATGCAGATGGCAAAATCGTCTGGGAGAACATCACCACCCTTGGATTACGGCAGTAAAGCACAAAATGGAGAAAGCAAGAAAATAAAAACATATATTGTTGTATAATAATTCCATAAGCTATCACAGAAATCAACTCATTAAGAAATTGTATCAAAGACAATTAGTAGCAGGAGCAGGGGAGTAATTGGGTTTCGACATGAACAGCCTCTCTGAAAATTCTCTTTCCTCATGGATGCCTTCCCTTCAATTTAAAGGCATAAAAGAGGGTATACAAAAGGACTGCAGTACAATAAAGTGAATTAACATTGTGCCATGGTTAAAACAATGTTTGCACAAGCCTCACTCATTGCTAACGCCAGGACACTGCAGCAGAATTGTTTTATATTATCATCATCCAAATTATCAGAGGCACTGTACATGTCAAGTAAGAAATGTGTGCACTCAGAAAATGTAAAATAAAGCTCTTACTCTCCTCCCTGTCAAGACATATCCCTTTACACAAAATCTACTCTGCCTTCCAGCTCAGTCACTTCCTACTGTGAAGTCAATCAGGGATTTTGTTGCACATAGATTCACGGAGCCCAAGATCCCAAATTATTAAAAATTATTAGTTTACATTAAACATGATTTCAGCAAACAGGCATCAACAACCACTGATTGTATCAGTATTGATTATGCTGGTTTTGCAAGTCTGGAGAATATATTTCAAAAGGTACAATGACTGGTGTGTAGGAAGTTGCTTAAGCTCCTTCCTTATGCCTGAACTTCACAGCAAGGATTCAACCCACAAAATTATCAGTGGAAAAGACTACACCACCTTGCAGTGCAGCAATATTTCCAATGAGAAGCCTTGGATACATCAGGGAGCTTGAGTAACGCAAAGTTCCTGAGCATGATCTGTGGCCTTGAAGTCAACATGCTCCAGCTTAAGAGAACCCAGAACTGGTAATGGTTTGGAGCTGCTGATCCCTGTCTCAACTCCTACCACAGCTGAGTTAAATCAAAGGAAGGAGTTGAAGAAACCTCAGCTGCAAATTATGCCTAATACAGTTGTCAGCCTAGCTCATCACTCTTCAGCTGCAGCTGACAAATCCAAGACAAGGACTGTATGCTACTGGCCTGCTTACAGTCTGATAATACAAAAAGGTGTCTTCCCCTCTCTTTTTCTAAAATGTAAAAAATGTAAACCATTTAGTTTCTTTCATTTTCTAATTTTGCCTGATACATTTTGTGACACATCAAAAATGTTCATAGAATGAATAAAAAATGTGCTGTCTGTTTCAATACACTACCTCAGTCATCCCTCAGCATTTGATGTTGCCTGTATTTAAATGCCTAAAGCTGCCTTAATTATTTATTTTATTGCCTTTCTAAACCATTCTTTTCTCCTTCTGCTATTCTTCCCTTTGTCAAAGACAATTGTATAAAACCCGTGCCAGCAGTTAGGAGAGATGCAAGCTGGGGTGAGACACCAGCTAAAGCTGATGTTGATGCAGTGTAAGCCAGCACTGCTCACTTCAGCTCTGTCAGTACTCAACACTGGCGAGCACTCAGTTCCAGATCCACTCAGATGCTGAGATGACTTCTTAAGTGACCACATCTGAGTCAAAACAGAGTTAAAACCTGTCTTGTGCAACAGTAAGGTCCCATTCCATTCATTCAGACATGAGAGCACCACACACTCCCCTGGATACACTGCAGGATTTGGCCTTTAACATCGCTTCTCCCAGTCAGCAAAAGCAGAGCTGAACTACTCACTTCTTGTAATGTCCTTTAGGGGTGGATGAAAAGCACACAGATAAGCAAAGTATTTAAAAACCACCACTATTCTATGGCAGAGTCTTCCTTGGGAGAGGCTGGTTTAAGACCTGCACTACTTATATTTTGTCTAGTATGAAACCTGAAACTTGAGGTGTGGGAACCAGATCATTGTAAAAGTGCTCCCCAACAAAGACATAATTTGACATGTTCTCGAGAGCATGAGTTAACCTGTAATTAGAGATTGCAAACTAACAAGAACGTGGCCCAATTACATCTCTTCCTGCTCTAGACTGATACATTACCAAATATTTATCAGGAAACCCTTAGATGGATTTAGTGACATCAGGAAATAAAAGATAGATCCAGCTGGTTTTAAGCCAGGCACAATGACAGCAACAGCTGTGTCTGATTCATTCATACAGATAGGGGAACTAATATCCCAGTTAGCCAGGGTGGAGGTTAGAATTGGATTTCTCCTGAGAAAAAAAACACTATTCCTGTGCAGTGGGACACTATGGAAAATACTGTACTTACTGCAACATGAGCAAAAATCCATGCTGCTGAGGATGAGACACCAATCTCCATTTTAATTTCTGAACTCAATGTAGGAAGACAGGAGGCATAAAGAGCTGGCAGGCTGCTGCATTATCTGATCTTTACAAAGGGTATTTGTGCTAGGCATGGAGCTTAATTTAGGAGAGTTTGATTTTCCTCTCCCTGCACCCATTCCCCTGCTAACATTTTATTCAAGGAATCAATTAGGCCTTGATCAACCATTGATCGAGAGTTCCCAATGGGGAGCCCTAATGCATTTTATCTGCTGCTATTGTTCCTAAATACACCTATTTCTGAGCATGCACTTAATTCTTTTCATCAATACTGTGCTATCCTTCAACAAGCCTGTTAATAAGATTTTGGAAGTGCACTTTCAGTGAAATCCAACTTAGACAAATGAATTAGTGAAACTACTGGGATTTCCTTTGGTGTGTTTGGTTCTTTCAGTTGCACAGGCAAACAGATTCCATGCCCCTCATCTCCTCCTGCCTAAAAAAGGTTAAAGTGATGTGTTGGAGTTCAAGATACTAAATGGAAAGCTGTTCAGAACAAATGGAAAAAGCTAACCAATAATGCTTTAAAGCAAACATTCATTATTTTTCACTAAATTCCTTATGGAATGGAAGATGTGATGCCTCTTTACACACTCCAGAATTCTTCACTGTCATTAGCATTTTCCTCGCAATATTTCTTTAAAGACCCATAAGGTGCAGATCAACTTTAATGAGACTTGAGCATACGATTAAATCAGTCACATGGGTTCAAGCATGCACTTAGATTATGTGCTGAACAGGGAGAGATTTAAACCTATGCCTGACTGCTTTGCTGAAAAGAAGCCAAAGTAAATTGGCTATAATTAAATTCTTTTGATGAAATTCCTGCAACTCCCTATTGTGGGACACCAGTACTGAAATGCTAATAAACTAGTTAAAATTAAGCTTATTACCAAGTAAAATAAACCACAGAGACAGTTCTGTCTTTTCTTATTTTACACCACCATTTATATAATATTATTTTGCATTAGAGAAATAAAATACTTGACCAGAGCTAAAACATCTGACTCACAGAGTAGTAATTGCCACCTAGGAGGCAATCTACAGATTCCTCCACATCTGCCTGCACTGCTACTCCTGTTGATCCTGAGAAATAGCTTTTAACTACGTCAGCACTCACTGCAAAACCCAAATTCCAGAACACTGCTGGAGAGCAGGTATGTGCCAGGAATGCTTGATTGGTGGACTTGATAATTTTAAAGGTCTTTTACAAACAAACCAAATGGAACTTTAACTGTAAAATAAAGCATTAACCCACAGGCTGCTCAGAAACCATTGCATACATATGCCAGGACTTGCACATCCTCACAGAAATACCAGAGAGAGTTCAAATTGCAGTTGTCCTCTAGAAAACCATCTCTGGATGCTGACAAGTGCACACACTACCCACAGAGATTATGTTCTGAAATTATCCCAGCCCTGCACAGCAGCAGGAACAGCCCTGTTCACTGTGGCAAAGGAGGATACAGGCACCCAATAATTCTACTACCACTCAAGAGTTCCAACAGTAAGAAGGGGATGGTTCAGGCAAAGTGAAATGCTGATGGAGAAACACTGCTAGAAAAGGTCATCTGACTGAATGGTTGTGTGGGGACCACTCCGCCAGTTTTGCAGCATTTTCCACAGCCTTTTGTTGTCCAATAACTTAAGACCATCTCTAAACTGCATACAGTTTAGGTGGTCTTGTCTCTGCACTTTATGCTGTTTCTCCACTTTCAGCAACGTTAACATGCCCTGCGTGTGGATTTTGGACAGCCCTGTGGGCTGTGCTGACTGGGAACATAAGGCACTTCATTACCTGAGGAGACATTTCTGCTGCACTGTCAAAGGCAAACATGGAAAACTTTTAAGCTCTCTTGACAGAAGCTCAATGAGAACAAGTTTCTGCAGTAGACTTGAACTAAACTTTCTATATGAATAATACCATCAGTTTTTTGTGAATCCCTCCCTCACACCAGTGAGCATCTCAGCAGGATCAGATCATTTCTGTGAGCAACTGCACACGAGTGCAGCAGGTGGAAGTGATTCTGTTTTTCCCTTTTCTGAAGCCAAATACATAAGAGGTTGTGAGGACTGAGCTATACTTGAAATCATAGCCACTAAATTCCAACCTGCTGTCTTTGTATGGGACAAGGCAAAGTATCAACCAGAAATCAAAACAATTTTCAATTTCTTTTCAGAAACAAAGCAAGATATGCATAAATCTACAGAATATATTTTTAATAAGATACCAGAAAAAGCTATATTGGAACAGCATGGAAAACAAGAACATTTTCAAACATTTCATGAAGAACAGAAGTAGATATTATTTTTCAATCCTCTGTGGGCTACTCTGTGGGCCATTTTCAACACAGCTAAGCAGGCATGGAATTTAGGCTGTAATTTTCACAGGGACCCAAGCGAGTTAATGGCCTAATCTTTATTGAAAATTCTCATCTTAACTTCAAGTTGCCAATAGCAGTAACTGTTCCCATAATCAAATATCATAGTCATAGTGATTCTTCAGTGCTTTTGTTCTTTCCTGTCTTATATTACTTATGTTGCATGTTATGTTTGACATGTAAAAGTAAGAAAAACAAAATGAAACAAAACCCCAACAACTTAAGCCTCCTCCCCCCCCACCAAACACAATACACACACTCCCCCCAAATCAAAAGCCAACCCCACATTACAGTGGTTTAGTTATGTTCTTTCATTTGTGAGCATTACATAGCTCTGCCTGTAAATAATATAAAATGCAGACATCTACTGAAAAAAAATTCACCTATTATAGCTGCAAAAAGTAAATATGGACTTTTCTTTTTCTATGCTTCCAGGAGAATCATCACAGTAAAAATAAATAAAGATGCTAAAACCAGGAGGATTATACAAGTTAGAACTGGTACAAGACTGTGCATTTTATTAGCATAATTTACATTCTAGCAGGATCCAATCCAGTGTTGAAAAATATGAGTATTCAACCGCTGACAGGATAGGGCTCTGCTGCTTTCTCCTTATCACAATAAAATTAAGGTTAACCCTCTCAGTACTCTGTGGATCTGTTATAAATGCACAGAGAGCCTCATACAGAAATGTCAAATGTTTAAAACTGCCAAATGCTGCTCTGTATTGATGGAACAAAATACTAAAGAGAATATTCTGCCAATAGGTAGCCATGCACATAACCAACCACACGACTCCAGAAATGTCACCGGAGTTTGGGTGACAAATGGGGGCATAAATGTAGCCTGAAAAAATACTGCACTCAGTGATAACAACCTGCCTTAGTTTTCATAATCACACCAACTCCATTCAATACCCAATCTCTTGGGCTGGTACTTCTGACCTCAAAAAATTAAAAACCACACTTCAGGAACTTTTATATGAATGCGTGTAAACGCCAGCCAGAGTTTCCAGGTCCCTCAGGTGCTCACACTGAGCTGAAGACAACCTATGAACCAGGACCTCTGCTGCTCCGGGAACAGCCAGGACAAAATAAAAGGGCTATAGGTTTTTCCTGACAACCATCCTCTAGGAATGCATTCCACCACAGCCCATATTCACTTCTGCAGAAGTCACAAGATTAATATTTTTCAACACAACTAGCCAGGACAGTTGAAGGAGTAGTGAACAAGGTGTGAGCTCGGGCCCTGCCAAAGAGATCTACAGTGAAATTCCAAGAGACAAGGCACTATTCCTTTTCCTTCCTATACTGTCGATTCCCAAGCTTTCTCCAAGTCCCCCTCTCTTCACAATATCACACTGGATAGTCAGCTCAGAGAAAGAGTTCTGAACTTCAGGGCAGCGTTTATCTCGTGAGATCAAGATGAACCTTTATCCATCAAGAAAAGAGAAGATGACATCCTAGGCCATAAGATAAAGCTGGCTGCTTAAAAGCTCAGAGAAGACTAAGTCACTAGAATGAGAGGCAGAGGCAATTTTTGGGTTTCTCCCAAGCTGATGAATGAGGATGGGTCAGTTGAGGCTGCTGTGAGTCCGAGTTCACATCCACAGCTCCACACCCTCCCCCAGCGAGCGAATAAAAGCCCTGTGCCAAAAAATTATCTGTGAATGGCTGTAAAGAACATTGGCCATGATGCTTTTTAGGAACGAACACAGCACTAAAACAACAGTCCCAGCAATGGATACAGAGAGTATGCTTCACTGCCCAGGAGCCCACACACTGTGTCCAGGTACACATGGATGCACACCCACACTGTGCTGTGCTCAAAGTGATCATCTGCAGAATCCTTTTCTCCTGCACAAAAAACTAACCTTACTTTTTTCTGATGGACAAGTGTCAGTGTAGAATGTTCCTCCACTGGTTTTCCAAATATCTACATAAACTGAATTACTGTGGTGGACTTGTCTAGGTTTGCTACTTCCCCATATATGTGGCAGTATATTTTTTTTTTCACATCAGGAAAGCCAGCATACAAGCTCTAAACATGCTGTATGAAAATATTAGTTTTAGGCTGCTGCTGGTTTATTTATCCTGCAGTAGGCAGGACTGCAAGTGTAACACAAAGTATTGATTTCCTCAGTATAAGATTTAAAGTCATACAGGAACATTAAGAGCCTCAAATTTGATCATCTGCAATACCCAGACTACAGCAATTTGTTAACTCAGTAAAACTGCACTTGAACTGGAGCCCATATTTTAGACTCTGTTTTGATCTTACAGACAACTGCAGGGTACAACCTCCTGCAGTATCTATGTCAGAGGAAAGTTAATTTCCTGATCTCTTATATTAAGAATCAATAAAACCCACTGCAAAGCAACAGGCTGAAGAAGGGAATATTTCCTGATACTTTTTCACTGTTTTTACCTCTGAAGAGTGAGGACGAAGATTCTCTGTGATACACCTGTCAACCTAACAGCACTGACTGCTTTAAGAACAAAAATACTTGACTGATTTCTCTTCTTTCCTCCATACCCACACATTTACTGATCTATCTGCCTCAACACCAGCCAACAACAGGAGTTCTACCAGATGATGGCCTGGAACATAAGAAATATTTATTTTATTAACCTAATCGGAAACACTTTCATGTATTTCGTCTGTGTTCAGGACAGGTCTCTAGTTTAGGTCTGCCATTATTTTAGAAATGACTATGATTATCCTTTGTCAGATCTCCTAAGCAGAGGATCTCTTTCCTTTCCCAAACTGAATCTAGGTTGTCCCCACAATCCCTTTTCATGACAGCTCTCTTCCATCTTTCTTGCAATTCTAATAATTTCTGTAGCCAAAACTCAACATAATATTCACATGTCTGTTATACAAGGACATAATATTTTCTAACTGATTTTCTTTCTAAAATGTTGTGTTTGGGTTTTGAAGATCCATTGTATATTAAGTAAATGCCTTTACTCCTGTATGATGTGTAGATCTTTCTGCCAAGAGCTGACAAGTAATTCAGAATCCAATAATGCATACAAGTAATTTTAAATTGTCCCTTCTACTGTAATTACCTGGCAAAGTAATTCCATGTTCCACCTACAGAACACTGTCTGGCAACCTAGTTCTTTAAAGTCCTTCAGAAGTGCATCTGACAATCACTCAGAATTATATGACTAATATATAATCACTTGTATCACTAATATACTACTAATTATATTAATAATTTATTTATTGATGAACACACTGTTGTTTTGTTTTTTGGGTTTGTTTTTTTTTTTGCTATTGCCTTTCCATTCCTAAAGAAAGTGTTTACCACTCATGTACTTGATGAACGTTAATTCATGGTAAAATTTTGCCACCTTCCCTGTGATTATTAAGTTCCCTCAGTCTTCAATTGTAAGAAACTTATGATTTTGATTGAATAATCAGGTGGCACACAATTATGCCCTTCTTTTGCATTTACTCATGTAAGACTTTTTAAAGAAAAGGAAAAAGATAATTCAGATAGGCAATATTGCTACAATTTAAAGAGCAATGGTCAAACATAAGTAGAATGTGAAAACACAAACAAAAGCTATATTTATTGCACTTTTATGCATTTACCTGGGCTTTCCACTAGGCTGTGAGTACACATGTGCTGCAAAGGAGCAATATGGGAAGATAATGAATTTGGTGCCTTTGCCTGTTCTGAGGGCACCTCCTTTTAAACAATATCAACATGGCTCTTAAACCATAAATGTCTTTTTTGAAATCTTGTTCACTCTGATGGGTATCTCCTCCTACATGCTCCTAATAAGGTTTGTTGACTTCTTTGCTTTTTTTGTGGGACGTTTGGTGTTTGTTTGTGGGTTAGGTTTTTTTGGTGTTTTTTTTTTTTTTTTTTTGTCTTTTTATTGTTAATAACAAATGCACTTGGCAGTATCTGTGACCTTGGGTTGTACACTTGAGCAAGCAAAACAGCCCAGTCCTGCCAGGCTGCTTATGCATTCTGAGAGAGCTCCATCTGAGAGGAGTGTCTCAAGGAAGACAGAAGCATGATGTGCATACCAAGCCAAGTGCTTCATGATTTATTTATAGGGAAAAGGGGCATATAAATTTGCTGAAGAGGAAAGAAAAATGAAGAATTTGACTTACCTTGTCGGTGTAGACGAAGAACAGAATCACAACAGTGAGCTCCAACAGAAATATAATTAACAGCATGATAAAAAACTGTCAAGAGAAGAAAGGACAGGGGATAAAACAAAAGCAAAAACCATCAACATCTATTTTAGCTTTTTCTGGAAGCACAGCAAGTACATTCAGCGGATCATGCAGAATGGGGAGCAGGAGTCATACAGGCAGCAGGATAAAAAGCTGCTGTGACTGAAAAAGCAGGTAAAGGACTAGTGAGGAAACACCACAGTGTCTGGACATGGGCATGGCTCATTTATAGCACTGGTTTCAGCAGAACAGCCTAAAACCCCACCAAGAGCAAACCAGTGCTCTCTTTGACAGAAAACCTTGAGGAGTCTGCCCATGCTAGGTTTTCTCTTTTTCCTCACTGGATATTAGAATTAGTGATGATATCCAACGATATCCATGAAATCCACAGCTTAACTTCCAATGGCAAGAGAAGGTAGCCTGGACCATAAATCATAAAGTCATAGCTCCTTTCAAGGGTAGTTGTGGGATCAAGGGGAAAGTGAAAGGTGTACTGAGTTAGCATTATGAGCAGCTCCAGGGAGCTACAGAAATCACCCATGAATTTTGGCTGAAAGAAGCTGATTTGTACTGAAGACATCAAAGCAAAGTTGGGCCACCGCTCTTCCTTCTCATAAGCCACAGAACTGACTAAAACCCAGGAGTCAAAAGCTCAAAGGACTGGATAAAAAAACATTTAACACAGGGATTTCAGGTAGACTCTCTAAAGCCCTCAGCTATGATTGACTTCAATGAGAGGAACTGCTGGCAATCACAAACACTTTTGGGAAACCACAACCTCTGCATCTCGGTACCACGCTGGATGGGTCTGCAGCAGCACCAACACAGCACTTGCAGACTTCAGAGTGAGTGCTCACAGAGCATCAAATGAAACAGAGTTTTGCATAGATAGGTACAGAAGAGAGTAAGCGTGGAAACTTTTTAGGCTGAGGCAAAGGTCCAGCTCCCTATAACACAAAAATTCACACACTTAGCAACCTGTAAGGCTGGAATTCTAATACTGAGCAACACTGACTTAATTGGAATCCCAACCCCAAGAGAAAAACGCAATTACTGTCTCTTCAACCACAAGGCTGCAAACCTATAAAAGTTTAATAGCTACTAAGCCTTTATCAGAATTTCTGCACGGCCTGGTAAGCCAAAACCAAACCTTTGAACCCATGGATTTATGTGACTGAATGGAGGGCAAAAAGTCACGAAGGGGAAAATACTTTTCTTCCCTGGTACAATTACCATATCTACAGAAGTCATTGCATTTTGCCCCATGAATTTTAAATTATTTATTTTCAAATTTTCATCACCAGTATTTTTACACCTGCCTGACCCTAATACTGGATCCTATTACTGCCCAGTTTTAAATCACAGAGCTCATTTATGCCTGTGATCCAAGCTGATTTCCATATCATTACCATCCAACACTGACCTTCTGTATGGCTTTGCAAACCTGTCTTGGTATAGCTTGCTTATTTTTCACAATTTTAGCCTGCTGCATAGAATTAACTGAAACAGGACAAAACATATCTATCCCTCCTTGCAAAGATGCACACTTTGCTCTATCTATTTGGCTGTAGAGTAATTTTTCCTCATTCATAAAAGCATCATTTTTCCAAAATGTGCATGTGAACACCATTTTCTCCGTGAGAAATTCCCTGGCATAGACAGGATTGCATGAGACAATTTCTAGAACAAAGGAGAAAGACTGCTTGCTATCCATTATATACAGTGATCGGCATTTCCTACCACAGGACCTCAGTTTCATCAGCTTATCATTTTGCCAAACCTTAATTGTCTGTGCTGATACATTCCGTGCTTGTTTCTGTCAAAAGGATAAAAGCTTTTGGAAGAGCGTCAAAAATAGCACTCCAATTACTTCTAAGAATGAAGCAGGACAAAGTATGCTGTTCTTCCCAGGTTAAATTTCTGGTGCTTTAATTTGAAATCCTCTCCTACTGCAGTGTTTAGAGCAGGGACCTGACACAGTGCAGCTCCTTTTCAGGCACAGAAATTTCAGCCTTTTGTCTTACCCAGTTGTGAGTGGAATGTTTGTGGGAAAGTTATTAGATTTCAAGAGACTGCATTTCACACACCATAGAGATGAGAGGGCTCAGCAGGTAAAACCTGCACATCATACACCCACATGGCTCACACATGACCAGACAACGCACAAACCATCCCACAGATCTTTTCTGCTCCTGTGGTGCCTCTCTGCCATCTCTTCCCAAAGCCAATAACCTTCAGCCTCACTTCAAAGGACACAACCTGGAAAAGGTGGTATGTCCAGGAACTGGAATAAAACTCAGGGATCTGTTTTTCCTGTGCTCTCAAGAAAGCTCTTCCTCCCTTCTCTGCACACAGCAGCATGGAAAGAGTACACATGAAGCCATAAGTGACTGCAGGAGAAAGGCTATCCCAAGTAAGAACATTTTAAACAGTAGATGGGGAATGGTTTGGCTTAGGATATGATCTGGCTACAAGTTTTAGAAAAACTCATCCTACAAGCAGCAGACAATCCAGGCAGGAAACACAGGGAGCAGGGGACACTTGTGTTTATGGATACTCAGGAGGAATGAGGCCTTTGAGAGGATGGTGGCCTGGGGAGGGCCCCATGCTGGAGCCATGGCAAAAAAAAAAAAAAAAAGAAGCTAAGAGTGGTCATAAAAGAAAAGCATCCTGCACTGATCCCCATGCCTGAGTATAATGTGCAGGGAATGGACTGGAGAATGGCAAGGGGAGAGGAAAGGTATCAGGGAAGTTGAGATGCATCATTATTTCTCAATACTAGGATCAGTAATTAAAATTTCATCTTAACTGGCAAAAAATGAAGTGAAATTTCATGTCTCAAGAGTATTTTCCCCTAGAACACCAACTCTGCTAAAAGCTACCAGCTTTAGCCTGGAGCAGGGAGCTGCACTTGCCAGCTGTGCCATTGTGTCCACCAGCTGAAGGAGGCTGGACCTTCCGGCGAGACCCTGACGGTGCTCCTGCCTTCCCCAGGTCATACCAGAGAAATAGATATGACACTGACATCAGAAAAAAACGCTAGAATTGTGGAGTCAAGCACCCAAAATTTAGGAAATATCAGAATAAAAATCCTCTCAGTGATGGTTATGTATCATGTCTAAGTCTTTCCCTCCATGGACTGAGAGGGTCCTCCAAGCTGGGAATTTGGTTTCATGCATTGCAAATCTTGGAAGCCATACAGTGAACCAAAACTAATGTACATTGTTCAGAAAGTCAAAACCTAGATAAGGATTATCCTTTATCTCCACAGGAAAATATTTAGGTTTTATAGAAAGTATCTAGTTCTATCATTTTTACATTTGGAAACATTGACAGAGGCCACATGGCTATATCACAGAAAACGTACAAGCGTTAGGAATCCCCACGTGTGCAGGCAGTGGAGACCTGCACTGTATCTTTTATTACAAGTGTTAATTGAGATCGACTTCCACATGGAGGCTTCACACTCATCACCTGGAAAAAGCTACAAGCACTTGCATGTCAGCTCATCTGCCATCCCCCTTTTAAACAAGAGCTGTACCTGAACCCACACCAACACCTTGGAAAGTAGCAACCAAGACTTCAGCCTGCAAAGCAAGGCCTGCACACCTGCAGCACATCCTGTGATTCACCAGACTAAAGTGCATGCACAGACACACACACAGCCTGCTCCTCTTCCAACCACAGGTCATTTTCAGTCCCATCCTCAGTATCATCCCAAAGGGAATGTTGCCATTCTCAGATCCAGCTTAGCAAATACCATTCAAATTTAGAAGGAAGAAATAATGAACTCATTGAATGCTCACAGCACCTAAACCCCCACCACACCTGCTGGAAACTCTCACAGCTGCTTTTCAATTGAGTTCTCTCACTGTGGTGATAAATACTGAGAAGAATAAAATTGAGTTTTGTTTGGTTCACTGGGGCTGTAGGCTATTGGTATAATAAAGATTTATGCATGGAGAAACAACAATCCCAAAGCAAAGCATTCATGTGAAACTCCATAAAAAAAGATTAATCTGACCTTGTACAGAGAAATGCTTTACCATACTACTTGTCAAACAGTGGGATGCAACCCAGCAAAGGTTCAGTGGAGAGGTCCCTACTGCTCAGCTTTTCATAAATTACACCTGAAATAACCCCATAGAAGCTCTGATGAGGAGGGAGGTAAAGTAACACCCTTCTATCTACCACTGCTGGTTTCCAGCCCCTAAGAAAACTAAGGCCAGATTCTCAGCGACTACTTTTATATTCTATAAAGCCTTTGACATTCCCACAGATTCTCATTAAAGGTGTATGGAAAATGAAATATGCAACTGCTACCAAACCTACATCATGGATAGGTACCACCCTCCTGCTGTCAGGGAGAAAAGAGAAAAGTCTTCTACTGGAAAGGAGGTCCCAACTTTCAACTCCATCCCCATTGGATCTGTACCTGGCTTTTGACTCACTACCTCCAGTTTTATTCATTCAGGCTGTTGATACCAGCTGGAGAATCAAGAACTGTACCCTGTGCCCATCACTTAAAGCATGTTCCCATTGCTGCTCACAAAGGCAGAGAACAAGTTAATTGTGTTTCCCTCCCAAACAAGCAGGATTCCTTGGCTTCTCAGATGCTACAGACACCTGCTTCTCTGCATGATGACTGACATCACACACTAATCCACAGGACTGGGTCATCTGCTTCCCCCCTCCCTCTCCCTCCCAAATCTTCTCACTAACAGGATCATATAGCTCAAATTGCCCATCTCCTCATGTCAGGAGTAGCTGATCTTCTCTCAGTCTCCCAAAGACAAAACCTGACCCAATACAATGAAAACCAAGGTGAGATTGCCTTGTTATCCTCCTAACATTTTGCTGTGAGACTAAATGGGACATAACTGACAGCAAACTCGAGACTGCTGTGTTTCCACTGCTTGCTGAAGTGATGCTTTTAATCTGATGGGGCGCTGTCTCAGAGGGGGACAGTAGGATCTCAGTGTGCCAGACCTGGTTCTCAACTTAGCTCATGACAAGAGACAGAAGCTTCGTGCAAAGAATTATTCAAATCCTCTTCAAAAAAACATGAAAGTAGTAGGAAGACCAGAGAGCCAGTTGTTCCTTTCAAATAGCGATGCATTCCACAACAATTTTAAAGTTCATGGCCAAGCAAATATATTGCTTGTACCGAACTGCATACAAATTAGCATAACCTTCCAAGAAACTGAACAAATAACTTCAAGAGACAGCCTGTGCTGTTTTCCATCACATTTAAACAGCCTGCAAGGTGGACAGTTGGCTTCTTTCCTGACAGACACTATGAAGTACAACACATGAGCAGGGAGATTGCTCAACACGAGCAGGGAGATTGCTCCTGGAAAATGCTCCAGCAAGGTAACTGCTGTCCACCTGCACCACCTCCTAGGATGAAGAGAAAAAAAAATGGAAAATTTATAGCTAGTCCTTCCTCTGTAACATTTACTGCAAGTTTGGTACAGTGATGATACAAATGATACAAGCATTTTGCCTTTTAGTGAGGCTGGATTACCAAATCCTCATAGATAATCTTTAATTTCAGTATTACGTTTCACTTCCTAAAGAATACACATCCCAGTAGAAGAAATTACAGACAACTCTTTAGGGTAAGATAGTTGGACTTCATAGCCTGGAAGGATCATTAATTTGTCTGCCTGGCCCTAATGTGTACATGTATAGCTTTGGTGCTCAAGAACGAACCAGCTTTGGCTGCTGGAAGACAGAGTCTCTTACAATCACAGAAACACACAGGTTGTCAGTGACCTCTGGGGACTGCCTGGTTCAGCCCCTTCCTAAAAGCACAGTCAGCTACATGAAGCTGTACAGAGTGTGCCCAGTCGCTTTTGGAGCATCTCCAAGGATGAAGATGGACAGACACCCACAGTCTCACTGGATACCTTCTTCCAATACTGGATACCTTTTTCCAATTCATGACAAGAAAAATAACAAAACTATTCTGCATCTCTAACTGGAATTTCCTTTGGTTTTAACCTGTGCCTGTTATCTCTTGTACCACCCCTGTGAATGCTTCCAAAAGCTGTATTTTCCTTATATTGTACTACAAGGTAGTTGAAGACATGAATAAAATATCCTCCCTGCTTTAATTTCTTAAGACAGAACAAACCCAGCTCTCTCAGTCTGTCTTTGCACAACATGTGCCCCACAGTCATCACAGTGGCTCTCCACCGGATCCCTTCCCTTCTGGTATTCATGCCTCTTCTACTGGGGAGCTTTAAATTGGGTTAAGCACTTTAGATGCAGCCTTTTCTTATTCTGGAAGAAAGTGTCATTGCTTCTCCATGCCAAGAAATGTAAAGGAATGTGGGGCTTGGCATGGTCCACAAAGATACAATTACTACATTTATCATTCTATTCTGATTTGAGACAAAGGTACATTTGAAAGATCTCTGCTTGATTTTTAGGTTGTAATTTGATATGAACAGAAATACTATCAAAGGTAGCATCAAATCCTGCACACATCCTTCCCTTCTCATCCCATATTTAGTACTGAAGGTGTAAATAGTATCTGTCCTTTTTGAATAAATTATGGCAAACCTTTACCTACTGTCATGGGAAAAAAAAAATGAGCTCTATCCCTGCCAAAACCAGGACACCTAGAAATCCGCAGAGCTCCATTTTAAAGTCAGAAGAACTTAATGTATTTTATAGGAGCCACACTTTACCATGCTACCTGAAAAATTAAACTTTTCCTTGAATTCAATATGGTTTGTAATTTTTCTATAATTTCATAATGGATTATATTATTTATAATTAAATATTAGTTAATGGATTGAGTGATGATGTCTCATTATTATGGTTGGCATTGTTAAAATCTTTTATCTTCCTGCAGAAGTGTAGCATCTCCATGCCCAACTTAATTATGACAACAGATGCATCAACAAACTTTGATGTGTTAGCCAAGCACAAAAAGGGGTAACTGCCAGAGGTTCTGAATGCTATAAACTATTGCCAAATTTACTGCATATTCCACACTTTGGAAAAATTCAAGCCACCTAAAAAAAGTCTGAATCCATGTCAAAATTACCACTGAGATACTGAATAAAAGAACTCCAGGTGCTGGAGAAACACCCACTCGTTATAAAGGTCTGGTATTTTTGCTGTTGTTGGATCTGGCTTTGTAAGCAGAGCAATATGAAGTTCATCCTCAAGCATTTTCAGACTTCCTAGAATAGCTTTTTAATAACATATTGGTTCTTGACTTTTACAGAATAAAAACTCATATGGTACAGATTTTATCAGCACTCAAAAATCCCCAACGAAACTTTCCTGCATTTTTGAAAGAAGAAGTGTTCAGTGTATCACTAGTTCTCACAAGAACTTTGATTTAACATAATTCCCTGTAGGCATAGTGATCTGATATATTAATAGGGAGTAGGAACATTATGAAAGATTCTCTTATTATTTTTTAAACTTCCTTTGATTTTCTTTTCCAAGGTACTGAGCAAGGAGAGGAGAACAGAACAGAAAGTGCAGTGGGAATTGTACTTGCAAGTGACTTTCTCTGCAGCCTGGAAGAGTTGAACAGAAAAAGACAGAGCAGCAAACAAGAAATGACGGGACAGTCCCAAGACTGCAACAGCAAATGGAATTACAGTCAACAAAATCCCAGTGTATTAATCTACTACATGAACTTCAGAGCAAAAGGGAAAGAGCAGTTTGTTTCTACCAATTTCAGTCACAGTGGGTTCTGACTACACATCCCAGCACCAAAGGTTTTGCTGACACTCCTTTCGTTAGTTCCGTGCACTTGCACCTACTTACTGCCCTTTGCAGCACCATGAATGCTTCCTTTCTGTCCATGGCATTTATACTCCTTGAATATTTGTAGATTTATGCCCCATCTGAGCCCTCTTTCTCCCATGTTATGCATATTTAGCTCTTTAAGTACTTCCTTGGAAGTAAATCTCTTTAGTCTCACAATCATTTTTTTTCAGCATAAAAATGATAAGTTTGCTCATAAACTGTAAAAAGGCAGTAATGTATATGAGCAAACTTACGAACAGAAACTCCATTATGAAAACGTCATGTATCTAAATTTGGTTCATCAGCTATTATTCTCTGAAAGCCTTAATGGCTAATTCATTCTGATTGTGACAAAGCCTTTCACGCCTTATGCCTGCTGGATATTTAGTACAGCTCTGTTTATGTTTGGACGATACATTTTATGAATGTGTAAAAACTCCTGCTGATCAATAAAGCTCAAAGAAATCTGCAGTAATTATTTCTGGGAAAATATACAGCATATGCAGCCTTAACACATTAACAGTGTTTCATTTTAGTCTCATTACTGCTTTCAGTTGGAATCATTCAGTCTCACTGCATTAGTGAGTGAGAGTTGAGAGACCTGATATTCCCATACTATACATCAAAGGATTTTAACTGGTATTTTATTACATCTCTAGTACTTTTTCATATTCTACAAAAACTGACTCAAAATCAATTAAGTGTCATCAAATATTAGTAAGGTATCACTCTCCTATCACAACAGAGGGTAGGTGTAAGCCCTTTGGCAGATCACAGATTCCTTAGCACTAATAAAGGTCTCACTGGCCTTTGACTTTTATAAGGGTTGTTTCATTTCTTCTGCAAACATAATGCAAAGGTGTGACATGATCTGGTGTGATTTTATACCAGTCAGGAGAGAAACTCATCTTATTTGTGAAGTATGAGCGGTTGAAGAAGAAAATAAAAATTCAGAGAAGCTCTTTCAAGTTCCTGTGCTACTCCACTCATGACAAAGCACCTGCTTGAGTCCATCTAACACAGGTAAGGGATACAGCCAATAAAAGTAAAAGCTCTGGCATGGGTTTAATCCAACCTACTCCCTCTATGGTAATGCCATGCAATGTTCTTATTTCTAGGAGTGTCAAAACAGTGCCTAGAAACGGTAATGTATGTGTAAGTGAAGGAGATGAGCAAGGAGAAAATAAAGGACAACATAGAGTATTTTGTCTGTATTTGAATTCTACTGCTGGTTTTACCCAGAGACTGGGGCTCTCAGATGTGCTACACAGAGGCAGCTGCATCAGATGTACGTATGTCACTCTTGAGGTAGCTTAAAAAATGGAGAAGCAGGCAGTGTGGCCTACCTAATTCTGCCTTTTAGCCGGTAATATTGAGGGTCTGAAAGATCTATAACATCAAATGAACTCTGGCTGTACCTTGTGTGGCATCAGTGATTTACACAAACGAGCCTCCATTTCTTTAACTCCAGAGTTACATTTTTCTGAGGTTCAGGTAATTCTACTCCTTACAGAGAAAGAAGTCAATGTTGCTCTTCAATTTAGGTTTCATTACTAAGGTGATTAAAAAATAACAAAAGAATGACTGGGAAAAAAACCCACACATGCTGCTTTACTAAGCCTCTTGCTTTCTATCCTAGGAGATAATCTTATTATTAGGGAAAAAAATAGCAAATGTTATGCTCAAAAGTGACATGAATGTCTGGGCTGGCAAGGAACACACAGGTTACCTGTCATTTACTTTCAAGAGCAACTCTGTTGTGTTTCAGGTCTTACAGGTGATCCTAGGTGTGGATCTGGAAATGGCTCACAGCCAGGCTTCTTCTGAAGAATCTCTGGCACATGAGAGCTGGTTAATGCTGAGACAAAAGATAGGAGATGGGACTCTTTGTGGGTGACAGGAGAACTTGAGCCTGCACAGACTGCCAGAGAAGCTGATGTTGCTAATAGACTTTAACCAACAAGGAGTTAGGAACTCAAATACTGATAGCCATTTAGACAAACAGATCGAACCTTCAGTTGATCTAAATTAGTACAGCTTCCCTGACTCCTGCACATGGAGACAAGGAGGAGCAGATTCTTTGTAATAGAGACAATCAAAGTGGGGGAGATCAGTGCAGTACTTACAGTCCAAGCTGGAATTTCATATGCAACACAGCACTACACAGAGAAGTGCTATACATCACATATAACGCTCTCAAGCTGTATGGATGGCATCTGCCTGGTCTCTGCATTACCTGCTTGCTGCTGTGGCTGCAGCAGCATTTCCCTGATTTTGCTGGTTTGATTGCTAAAACACCAGCTCATGTGCTAAACTGGAATGAGAATCTACTGCTTGATCTGTAGCAGTAAATTACTGAGATGAAGTCATTTACAGGCTGTTTCTTTCTCATTTAGTTGCTGTGAAATAAATTCCCTGTCACCAATGAAGTTCCAACTGTCAGCTCTCTGGATCCAGCGATACTATTGAAAACAGTAAGGTTTTTTAGTTTCCTTTTCTTCCTATTCATTAACTTTTTCTTTATTTTCTTTATGGTTGTTTCACTTACAGATGAGCTGCCTGGAGTTCAGAAAATGCTCAACAGACTAGTACAAAACACCATGGGCACTCATTTTCCCCTTGGACTATTCAATAAATGAGAATCTTTTGATGTCTGGATAGTCACACAGATACGCATATAGCATCAGTGTGTTCCACAGCTGGTCCTGACCTAATACCAAGTTTTAATTCTGATTTTATTCATTCCAACAGCCGTGATGAGTTACTTGCTTATTAACCCAAAGTTATCATTTAAATTTAACTGAACACACAGATCTGCCTGTTAATGACTACTTTCCTTCCCCTTCTCATTAACCATTGTTTCAGCTTTTCTACAATAAAAATCAGGGTTATCCACAAATCAGGATATATCAGAATAAGGGTAAGTGGGTGTATGTAAGTCATTTTGTTAATTAACAAAATTTTGTTAATCCTTGATGTGATGGAACATACCCAACCTTCTTGCTCTATAAGAAGGCAGCTGACTTCAGATAATCAGAGAGGAATCAGCATTTTGAAAAAGCATAATTTTCACCCCTTTCTCCTTTCTGACTTATTCTTGTGTAGATAATGTGTGGAGAAGGATCCTCTCATCCTCTGCATCTTTGACTGGATTGCTGGCCATGCTGCGTCCCAAGCAGAGCAGAAGAATGTGTTCTTGGTACCAAATCATCAGAGGAAAAAAAAGTGCTCCAAAACCTAATGGTGGAATAAAGAATTGCCTATGAATCTTACTTCCTTCTAGGACACAGGTTATTATTTAAGTTTCAAGTTTCTGGAAATGTGGTATCTATAAATGTGTGTTGTAACAACCAAATAGAAATTCAAGTATTTTCTTCACATAGGGTCCCACACTGTTTTTTACCAGTATTCCTGTGATCTCCTGGACCAAAAGTAAGTCCCTACTTGCAAAAACATACACACTAGACCATGTTCACAGATCCTTTCCGTCAGCTTCCCTAAATGTTCTGTTTTACATTTAACTGAAGGCAGTGGTGCAATAAACTGACCAGCTCAGTTGGGACAGCCTACACTGTTACCCATGGAAAACAACTAAGTCTGCTAATTATCATTGTCAACAAAATAAGAAAAAAAATTGCTTTGGGATATTTATTTTTCATTTGGACACAATACATATGATAAAAAGAAATCAAAATTGTCATTGCTATTATGGAAACAAGCACTAAATGCTTTTTAAAGGACACTAAAGCACACAGGATGGCTAGATATGTTCTGATGTAATCACAGAAAGATGATGAAGGCACTGAGTTGAGATTTACACAATTTGGGTTTGCTTCATGGCTCTCTCACAATTTCCCAGTGCAACCTAGGCAAGGCATTTAGTTTCACTTTGCTGCAGCCCCCTGTCTAATGAGGGTAATAATATTTTCCATTTGTTTTATCTAATTAGATGGTAAGCTCTACTGGTCAGGTACCTCTGCTTACCAGGAGTTTTATACAGAATGAGCATCCTCATGGGCTGCCTGCAGGGGATACTGTAATACAGGTAATAAATTACAGAACCCATCATGATTTAAAGTCTGGAGCTGAGACTTTTAACCTGGACTATCCATGGAATAATGAATTACCTTTTTCAGGGCATGCATACAAATATGCTGAACATACAAAAGGCAAAGAATTCAGGCAATTTAGCTCCTCAAACATAGATCTTAAGCAATTAACCTAAAATAATATGTTTACACAGACCCTTAAGGATCAGCTGGATCAACATTTGAGCATCAAAGTACTTAATCAGGCATAAATCTGTTTAGCATGGAGAAACGGTCTGTTCAGGTGTACATACAGCACCTGCCTGAAGTCAGCACTATGACCAAGCCACCACAACTGATTGTGTTTGGGTGGCAGAGCAAGGTGGTGCCTCAGCTGCTGCAAGGACCTCCCCTCAGTGGGAAAGCACATGCATGCAATGGGGTTAAGAGCACACAAGCAAACATTTTGTTAGAATTCACAAAGACCATGGATATGGCTAACAGCTCTGATGCACGTCAGAACTGTAGTGCAATTCCAAAGGGAAAACTCACAAAGACGGATTTCTAATTTCGTATTAAGATAACCCACAGAGATTTGCAGTACAGCTACATGATGCAGCAATAATACCTATGAAAAAACATCAATGGAAGTCCATAAATTAATCTTCTCAAGTCAGACTCCTGGTTTATTATCTCTGTCACTGGTCAAGGACACTGACCCAACCCATCAAAACAAAGCTGCCATTTTCTAACTACAGCTGAGCTTGTAGCAGAGGGACCTCAGTCATACAGTCTTGAGCAACAATACTCACAGAAATGTTAAACAAGTCTTACTGAAGCAGGAAAGCACTGTTTGCCTACTTTATTCAACAATTTGCATCTATATTCAGATGTAAGATTATATATACCAGGTTGCATACTTATCTCAAGAATGCCTGTTGCTTTGATTTCCCTAGGGAAATCTAATAATGGAAAAGTTTATCTTCCTTCACATTGTAGCTGGAGCAAATAAGAATCAGTGCAAATACCCATTCTTTGTTCACTGACATCTTAGAATGACAGCTGGAAAAGTCAACTCATCTATGTATTTTTGCAGAATGCACAGAATGGTTGAGGTTTCCTTTTCTTTTTTCTCTACAGTCTTTGATTTTCCTATTATTCTATTCCTCTGAATGCAGAGAAATCGGAACAGGCCTGCTTCTTAAGAGATTAAGGAAGCACTGACTTTGCATTTTCCTGACTATACATTGCTACCGAGTAAAAAATATCTGCAGTGGATACCAGGTAATTCCTTTCAAGTCAGTAAATCTGTGAAGCTTTAGACTATCTAAACTCAATCAGAGACTTAATGTGGATCCTCCTGACTACTGCACACAGCTGTGCTAAAAACTCATTTACAAACTGAACTTTACTTCTGCTTTCAATCTCCTTTCCCCATTTGTCCTCTACTTCTCAAAACACTTGGTCTGTTCTACCTTCTTTCAAAAGTCATTGGCAAATGCCAGAGGTAAGTAATTACTAACATTAACACCTAACACCACAGCAGCTTAATACCAAAGAGCTTACAGGTGTGCTTTGACAACCCAATATAAATGTCATATGTGCAGAACACAAAGATACATGATCAGAGTCTCATCTGCTCTACATCTTAGTGTATGAAATGTAAATAGGCTGAAAAGTCTCTCTGATACTGCTCACTTTTCATTCACTTAAGCAAACTCTGTGGGAAATCTCATCCCTTGTCACATCACCAAACAGTAGCACTATTCCTTAGGCAAGACCTTCCACAAACATCCTGTGTCTACCGTCACAAAAACTTCTGCTCTACCAATGCAGGTGGGCTGAGCTAGTCCTGCTTCCCCCCACTTCACTGTAGGATCCCCACAGTGCTCCATGCCTCCCACAGTGTCTCCAGTGTCTTCCTCCAAACTGCCCACCCCAATGACAGCTGCACATCCCCTCAGCTAGTCACTGCCACAGGCTTTCCTCTTTCCTCTGCTTTTAGGAAGCAGAGCAAGAAGTGCTCCTGTTGTATGGGAAATTTGTCTTTCCAGTCCTTGCAGATCAGACTCCCAACAACCCCACATGAGGATGAGGTACACTATGGGAGATATGAACAAGCTGAAGTCCAAATTCATCTTAGTTAAACCAGGCATGACCATGTAGTTTGTGGGCTGAAAATGCCACAGGTGTCTTTAAGGAGATCTTAAGGATATGATTTCAGAGCAGGTTGCAACAGGAATAGAATACAGGCAGAGCTTCAGGCTTTCTGTCACGCTGTGTGGAGCCAAGGAAAAGGGGAGGTCAGTGAAATCAGAGATACACAGCAATGTTTTGCTCAATGGAGCAATGTCTGATCTCACATATGTAGGATATAACATAAGTATCTGCCAACCCACCATAACATCCCTAGCTATTCCCCCAGCTTCCTCTTTTTTTTTGTCCACTCCAAGCCTAACTTCATCAGACTATTGCATACAGACTGCTGAAACACACAATGTATGCAACATTCTAGCTTCTACTTCTTGTTTTCCTTTTCTTTGTGTTTCCCTTAATAACTTTTCCGTGCTTTTAAGCCCACCACAAATCTGTTACAACTGCCTGCAGATCTTGTTTAACTCCTGTCTATCCCAGTTCCCTAGGTTTGTTTAATGCTCTGAGCAAACCTGGTCTAGTGAAAGGTGTCCCTGCTTATGTCAGGGGAGTTGGAATTAGATGATCTTTAAGATCTTTTCCAACTCAAACCATTCTGGGATTCTAGTGCTGGGGCTCAACAAGTATCAGGAGGTGAGGGAGAATTACCCAAATGCATTACCCAGGGACTAGTGCAACACAACCAAACAGCCTCCATCTTCCCCTCTTAAACACCTGAGCAAACTTCAGTTGCTCCATTTCTACTTCCAAAGCTCCTATTTCCAAATGGAATAAAAAATTACAAAAAGTTAGCTAAAGCAGATGCTTCACAGGAAGATATGGCAGCTGCATCACACATGATCTAGACAACTTACTCCACAACAGCCTGTCACATTTGTGGCAGTCCTTCTGGAGACATAAATTGAGTTCCAAAAGCAACCTTAGCTACTACTAGGATCAAGGCCAGATGTTAAGTGGCAGCCAGGGAGATGTTGAAAGGAGTGTAAGGGCTTGATCCGAGAGCAATTGTTAAACACCATGTGTGTCACAGACACACAAGGCTGGGAACACATAGGAGCTTTCCCTTTACAGTTTAGATGGTAAATCCTATTGCAAGCCAGCTGCAACAAAACAATCCTCTTTAAAAAGCAGACGAGGCATTTTCAGGGATGTTTAAAAAACCCAGAGACATTTTGGGAAGGGATGATTTTCATTCTAGCAGAATACAGTCTTGGGAACACCTGTGGAATAAAAAAACTAAGAACGGATGTAGCAACTACACACCCTCAGAGCAGCCCTGGTGGGATATTCAGCAATTTCTTTCATTCAAGTGTTTGTTTTGCTATCTGTGTTACCTAGAAAAATGGGAGCTGGCCAAAACCAAATGTCCCAGCCCCTAAACTTGAAAACACTATTTCAAACATGGGTCAAACAGACCCAGCGATCTGGGGAAAGGAAGACTAAGGACAAACCTGCATGATAAGGCTTTACTCCCAGAAAGAGGAACTGCTACCACCATCCATTTCTCTTCCAAAACATAGGCACAACATAAACAACTCAGAAGAGCTCAAAAATCTCACTGTTATTTACTGACAGTGAGAAAGCAGCAATGCAATGCAATGTGGAAAGTTACTCTAGACCAAATAAAAACTGAATTCAATGTGGATGAATGAAACTGTATTTCAACCCTCTATAGTCAGGCTTATTCAGAATCTAAGTAGCTACAATCAGCTCTAACATAACTCAATTCTGAAGAAAATTGAGTAAAATAGAGGCCACACTGAATAGGTACAGTACAGAAAGGTAAGGACAAGCAGACAGAATGTACCAAATCAGATCAAGTTGCCCCATTCTCCTGTGCAGAGAGTTCCTAAATTAATTTGGATTCCTTTGCATTACTTAACTTGATCCATCAAGTACAGTCCCTACATCATGCGCTGAGGACACTGGATTCTGAGTGCTGTGCAGTATGTCAGGAGGAGCAGTACCTGCAAGCATTTCCACCTCCCATGGATGCCCAGCTGGGGGTGGCCGAGTGCGTTCACCCCACCTGGCAATGATGGCTGATCAAACGAGTCTCTGCCCTTGCCAAAAGGACAGAAGAGGCACAAAGAACCACAAGAGATAAAAGCCTTATGCTCTTCCAGTACTGAGGACTGACTGCCAGATCCTGACCTGATCCTGACACAGAAGCAGACACTGCTCACTGCTGTCATGCCTGAGCTAGGTCTTCAGGAAAGCACAAAGTAGGTGATTAATTTTGCACAAATAAACTACACCATTAGACTTTGCACCCTGTGGGCTCCTGCTGTATTGGCATTGAAGCTGTAATCCATTACATCTGTCTGGGCACACACTTCCTCCACAAAGTGTGTATTTATAGGACTGTTAAAAATGTCAAGGACTTTCAGCTTCAGATTCTGACTTCAGCCTTCCCAGTTTAGATTTTCACTCACGTAACTGCCTTAATTTCCATTTATATTGTTCATTTTAGTTTCAAGCCACATACAAAGCCTTTCTACCCTAGACTGACTAGTTCTGACTGCCTAAATCTCAGCAGAAACAACTGATTAAGGCAAGGGCCTGGAAAGAATCCTCTGTTGAGGCTTGGAATCTCAGACAATTAAGAGATTTGAGGGCTTGTGTGCCTTAACTCATTGTGTAGTTCCTGAGGGAAAAATGAATGTGTGAAGCATAGTAAGGAACAGCCTTTTACAGAGGCAGCACCAGATGACCAGTTGAACCACAGCTCTTCTTCAGTCTGAGGTTTGCCAAACCCCATGGTAAAGTCCAAGACTTGATCAGCAAGATCACCTCACTTCCTGCTCCTCAGCTGAACAGATGCAAAATACACACTAACACCAACTACAGAAGGTGTTCACTGCTCCGAATTTCACCTTTGAGTTGCATCAAACTGCATTTTGATAAAATACACCAGGGATGTGGCTCAAGATTCTGTGAAATCACAGACAGCTGGCATCTTATTAATCTTTGATTTCACAGCAGTGTCCTTGTGCTGGCACCTTTGCTTCCTGACATCTCATCTTTTGGAGAGTTAATGGCTGTAAAAACCTGCATTATAAAACCTGAAGGTCTTAATTTTCAATTTAAACCAGAATCAACCACTTCAGAATCAACCTGTTTCCTGCCTGCATTGATGTTTCTGCCCAGGACTTCAGATAATCACGGTAAACATTTGGAGTAGATTGCTATCAAAGCTGTGTGAAAAAGAATTTAAAGATACACAGATGATGCCTTCACAAAACTCTTTCTCTTCTCTGAAGAGTTCAAGGAAACCTTCACCACCACTAACAATTCTCTTCCTGCAGGCACCATCCAGGAATGACCTGGCAGCTCCTTGGAGCGATTATCAAAGCCCATTCCACCCACGGCTCACTGTGTCAAGTGGGCAACTTGTGTTGAGAATCAGGTCCCTGCAGCATGCATTGCAACAGCACCAGCATCACAAGACAGCAAACACTGCAGCAGCTCAATACTCACACTCAGCAGGAGGCACTTGTTTTCTTTGATGGCACCTATGCAGCCCACGAAGCCAATGATCATGACAAACGTCCCTGTGACGATCAGCAGGTTGGCAGCTGACAGGGACGGGAAAGAAGAGGAGAGGGTGGCAAAGTTCCCTTGGGTAACAGCCAGCCAGATGCCTACACCAAGGATTCCACAGCCTCCCAACTGGGAAAACAAAGAGAAATAAAGAAATAGTTATTTTATCCAGCAACCCCAGATATAAAACCACATCTACATGGCAGTGGAGCAAACCAGCAGTCAGACTTAACAAGAAATTATTTCTCCTTATGACACTTTCAATAGGAAAAACAAAGGAGAAAGAAAAAAAAAAACAAACCCAAAACCATAGAGAAGTCATCAGTAAGATGCAACACTCAAAAAGTTACAGATTTCCTAAATCCAAGACACAGCCTCAGATACCAGGTCTTTTGCTCTCTAGTGAAAAAGCAGACACTCACAAAAGGATAAATTCCCAAAGGGTCAGCTCTTGAAGGGACTGAAAAAATCCCTGTCCCATTTAGGTACCTTAGAGAACTGCCCAGAATGGCTGAAGCATTTTCGATTCCCATCCCAATACACTGTCTCTCATCCCTGACACACGCCATAAACAAACCTTGCCAAAGCATCCCCCTGGCAGGACACTTCATTGCTTCTTAGTTAGTTCCTGTCTAAGGTCAAGCCTCTCCTGGAAGTAAGAGAGCATTTAGAGTGAAAGGCGAAGAGGATTTTGCATTATTATCTAGGCACAAAGCACAGCATCACTTAGGTTTCTTTCTTTCCTGCTCTCCCTTTAAAATAACCAATTTTTATTGAGTTTATAATTGCACTTTATTATCCAAATCAATTAAAGGCTTGGAAAGAAATTGTGTTCATAGAGTAGTAAGCCAGACACATGCAGGAGCATATCC
Organism: Bombycilla garrulus; assembly: GCA_013400315.1. Taxonomy (NCBI): domain Eukaryota; kingdom Metazoa; phylum Chordata; class Aves; order Passeriformes; family Bombycillidae; genus Bombycilla; species Bombycilla garrulus. The sequence goes on from VXBU01016690.1 coordinate 247,794, forward strand.
ATTAAATACCTGCATAAAGTGGATGAACATAAGGCAGCTCATGAACCAGCGAAGAAAAAAAGAGAGCTAATCCTGGGGCAGAGCTAAACCTCAGAAATGAAACACAGAGGAGAAACACAAAAGCCAAAGCAATTTCTTATACTAATTACAAAGGTTTTCTCTTAATGCCACTGAATTCCTCCCCAAATACCGCACAATAAAAGCAGCTGTGTTTTAATTCCTCACCCCAGCTGCAAACCAGCCTGTTTTGTTCAGAGCTAAGGAATCAAACTATACCTCACTACAGCACACCTCAGCTGCACCAACCTGTGCGTCCCCACTGAGAGAAAGCAAACTCCAAGACACAGGGACTCGAATCGCCTCATTTAGGAGTATTTGCATATTCCAGGCATCCCACATCACTGTATCCCACATCACTGTATTCAACCTTCCACAAGCACCCTCTTACAACTGCCTTGGAGGGACAGTCCATGCCATGACCATATACACAGGAAGTTACATTCCCACTTACAGAGCATGATCGTTAACAGCGTCCAAAATTATTAACGAATAACCAAGGGAGAGAAGGGGGAAGAATACTTAGAGTAGGTAACCCACAGAAAATCATTTAGGTTAAGGGAGTGGATATAAAGAAAAGCTATCATCATGGCCCAAGGAAAAAAAAAGTGGAATCATATAGGAACAGATTCGCTAAAGAGGGAATAAAACTCAGAAGGTCTATTGAACAGAACGGTGTTGAAGGAGATGTCACAAATACTTAAGCTAAAACCAAACTGGTCAGAGCGCTGAAATAGTCAGGAATAGTACTAAACTGGCTGAGGAATGGATGGAAAGCAGAAGTGCACTTCTGCCTCTTCAGCTTGGTGGATGCTCGCCTCAAGATCAGCCTCAGAGCTGCAGGCACAGGGAGGCTGCTCAAACAGCCCAATTAAGCCTAATGAAGGCAGATGCCCAAGAGCAGCAGAGCCATGACCTTGCAATACATTTAGCTCTTATCTTCAGTTCTTTGTTCTGAAGCAACTCAACAGCATCAGTAAGAGGCAGCTTATTTCATCACCTTTCATGCTGCCCTGCTGCTACACTGCTCTGAGTGGTACCAACACCTACAGCCATCTCTTGTATTACAGGAGATGGGTCTCACCGCGGATGCTGAAAAGGCAAAGACCTGCGTGCCTGCTCCTCCATCATCCCCTAAATTCTTTATGATGCACAATGCTTAATGCCTGAGACATTGTTGTCCGGATGTTTGAATTCAGCATCTTCTGACTCCAAATTCATTCTTGTTTGCAGAACTGGAAATACACCAGTGGCACTAAACATCCAAAAACCAGGACACAGTTAATGCAAAATGCCATGACTGGGGCTGTAGCCATTTAGATCAGGGATGAATATTTCAGGTCAGTTGTTCAGCAGCAGTATCTCACTACACTGCCCTTGATTCAGAGATACTCTGCTCCCCAGCAGCTCATTATATTCCTATTTTTGAAGAGATAATACACAGCTCTTCCTTAGGTTGATCAAACTTGAAACACACAAAGGAATCCTTTGAACATTAAACTACCTGGCTCAACCTGTATTTCATAATGTCAGCACACATTACTGAAGGCTGCTCTACCTTAGTTCAGCTCTGTTCCTTTTCCCACACCAAAACATCTACTCACGGTCCCCAAATAAATTTACTAAGCTGTCACAGCAGGCACACCCAGGAAACAGAGGCTGTCCATAGCTCTAGACTAAACTGCTCTTTAAAGCCCCCTTTTTCCCCAAGGAGCAAAGCACACCTGCAAGTCTCCATCCAGTGGCCTTTTAACACTCAAGCACCTGGTTAAGGAAATGTTTAAAGAACCAAGAGCCACCAAGACAACCACAGGAGCATTGCCAACAATAGCTGAATGTTTTCTATTCCAGAACATTCAAAAAGCTTGCTCCTCATCCCCTCTACCCTCCATTCTGAATTGAACTGCAATGTAATTCCCAGTCTGAGACCCAGGGATTAGAGGCAGCACATTTACTTATTCTGGATCAGAGCCAAGAGAAAAGAGTTGTAGTTGGTTCTGTGCTGCACGTCTGTTTTTACTTCCTCCTCTTGGTATCTAAGGCATGGATAACTTTAAACAGTTATTTATGATGTTCCCTCTCCTCCACTTTTTCTCTCCTTACCCTCATCCCCAACCCCCAACCCTTTTTTTGTGTCAAAGAGTGTCAGAAGCATAGTGAGGAAATGAAAAGTTTTGACAGTTTTCTGGGCTGGCTGATATGTGAAATTAAACAAAACCAAAGCCATTAACAGGGCTACTTTTGACAATCTGGGGGCTTCTGCACAAACAGTGATGCTGTCATGGTTAAAAGTGAAATCATTAAGACAAAAAGATTAGAGAGAAGTCTACAGCTTTAACCTGATCTACTGGCAGCCAAATAAGAGTCTGTATTAACTCCATTTGGTGAGTGCAGAGTTGAATTTAAATTAAAAAAAAAAAAAAAAAGGTCCCTTTGAAAGATGCCAGGCTACTCACAATAGAATTTTTTAAAATTCCTTTGTGAAATGTTTAACACATTATTTGCCTAACTTTTCATGACAATCCACTCTCTTGCAAGCAAGGCAGCTCATGGCAAAACCTGAAACAAAATGCAGTTCCAACTTTTTTTTTCCCCCAACAAATAGTGCACATTTTTTTGCAAAGTCTTTTATTCTAAGGTCAAAACAGTGGGACACCAGAAGGAATATTGTCACAGCCCTAAGACACAGGATATTTGAGTCAGGTGTTTGCTCCAGGAAAGACCTCAGTATAAATCTTGAACAGGCTGTTTGGTACATCTGTGCCTGAGCTGCAACACTGTGAGGACAGGACACAAGCAGTGGGTTCTTTGCAAGCCCTGGACTTTGCAATTGGCTGTGGAAGTAGCAGAATATTCTGCTCAAGACAAACTGCTCACAGGCATTTATAGAGTCAAGCAGTACAGCAGGTGTCTTACTCTAAAAGCAGAGATTATCTGTCTCTTCTTCCCCAAGAGATACACAGACACGTGCACTTACTCTCTTGGCAAAAAAAGCTGCCTATGGAATTAGATCCTCCAAATTGTTCTAATGGGCTAGAAAATAAATTATTCAGGCTTCAGTGCCTACATTTAGAATTGATCTTACACTATGATAATCAAAGTAATCCCAAACAGCCCTGGATATATGCTTGTTGGTGGAGAAAATTATTCTGAAGTTACAGCTACACACTTAAAATAGTGCAGGAGAAATTGACTCATTGTTCATGATAATGGTGCTGGCGTCTTTAAGTGGGGTTTTTTATCTGTTTTATTACATGAAAAATGCATTTAATTGAGGTTTCTCATATTGTATCTGATTAGGATCTACTCATCACACTTCCTCTTTTAGCAAAAAAAAATAAATTCCTTGTGTGTTAAGAAACATACATAACAGAATCCAAGTGGACGATATGACCAGTTGTTCTGCAGTTAAACTAACTCCCTTGGAGGATTTTTCTCCCCCAGTCTCTACATATTTAAACTAGAACGGCTCTCTGAATCCCACTTGCATGAATATGCTTCCCCTGCCAACAGGGAGTTAGAGTATACAATGAAAGAAACCAGCATCTAAGGATCAACAGTAGCGATGTGAACATTATCCTGCAAATGCTCTTGTAATATCAGGCACACGTAAATTACTGCTGCTTTCAGCTAGACACAGAGAGGGGGTGGAAATGGAATACATATGTATATTGACAGGATGAAATTATTCAAGAATCTTATCTGGAGAAGCAGGAGCTGGGGTGTAAGTGCAGAGGCTGCAGCGCTCCACACAAACCCCTGTGAATGGCCTGTCTGTTCAGCTGCTGCCTGTCCTGGAGGGAGTGGCCACTTGTGGAAAACACCTTCAAACACATTGGCCACTTGTGGAAAACACCTTCCAGCAGGCAATTCTGGCCATTAGACTACAGAAGAGCTCATAACCATCCATCTGCACCACACCACCATGCCCGACTGGCAGTGTGCAGCACCACTGAAACCACAGGTGGTGTCCCCCCACATGGATCAACTCTTGGGCAGAACTCATGACACGTAAACTAGCAGTGTCACCTCAGTGGGGCACAAGCTGCATTTCTTCCACTAGCCAGAGGTCTGAAATTTAACAAATATGGCATGGTAGAAGCACATATCTACCCATAGAGTATTGATGCTCCCGAGTTCTGCAGTGTGAAACTGAAGGATATACACAAATTCCATCCAAAATGGCCATGATCTGAGCTGTGTCCTTATAGCAAGAATTTAAAAACAACTAGAAAAAAAACCCAAAAAACTACTTGAAAAAATTAGTAGGGACCACACTCCTGGGAGTGAAGAGAGTGGAACAACAGCACTGCCTAAACACCAATATGGGATAGGAAAGGTGAATAAAGAATCATTATTAATTTTTCTTAAGATTAAAAAAGCTAGAGGTTATTTGGTCTGCAGACTCAAAACCAATAAAGTCAAGTACTTTTCCACAAAACATTTAATTAAATTCTAGAAGTCACTGCCACAGAGTTTTGTGGATGGTGAAATATATGCAGGTTCAAAAAGGGATTACACAAATCAAAGGAGAACAAGGTAACCCAGCATTTCTTATAAATTATATTTTACTTGCAGCCCTTACAGGGAAAGACCTTAAACTATTAATTGGAGGAGCAGATTAAAACATCCTGTCTTGTCCCTCCTTTTTTCTTATATTCTCTCTAGGCAATCCTGAGCAACCATGACCAAAAATAGGGTAATCAGCTAGATAAAACCTTTTCAACATTATGGGCATTTGTTTGTTCTCCTTACTTCACTGCCTTCCCTCACTAGTTTAAATGTTCACCTAAAATTTGAATTTGATTTTTTTTCTTTTTGCTTGCTTGTTTGACTTGGTATCAGCCTACTTTCAGAGGCAGGGTTATAGATATAAACACCATTCAAGGAGATAAATCCCTGTTTCTCCTTACCTACATATCATATCCTTGGTTTTGTATCAATTAATACATAGCTTATTTCAATACAAAATTTTAAAATCTGTTAATTAATCAAATTTATTTAGAAATAAATTAAAAATCTCTATCTCTCTCAGATCCACTACAAATGCTGTATTTTCCTGTCAACATGCAGATCATATTCAGCCTGTTCTCTCTGAGGAAGGGGAAAGGTAAGTGTGTGACTAAATAAAGCACAAAGCATTTCAAATGCCACTCTCTTCAGCTTTACATATAATCAGTAAAAAATTTAAAAGCTCTATGAAACTAGTTTGGCCCTGCCATCTCACAACCTTTTCACTTTCCTTAAAAACTAGTTCTGAATACAAAAATCTCATGTTGCTCTATGGGCCATTACCAGAAAAGCAGCAGTCAAAGACTTCCAAGAGCTGCAGGCCTGCATCACCAGCTGGTGTCAACAGCACGACTGATGGGTCACTACCCTGAGCAACAACAGCCAAGGATCCAGCCTGAATGTCCCTCTGGACATTTTCTGCTGAATTAATATCCTGTCTGCCTCTTCTGGAAAAAAAAAGTTCACTCTCCTGGTAAAATTTAAAAGGTTTAATAAAAAGACAATAGGAGACAGAAACAAAACAAAGGGTTAAATAGGGCCAGGTGCCTTGGTTTTTACACCAAGGAGCACACTCTAACTCAGAAAACACTACTTTAAATGCACTGACATATTGTATATTCATAAACCTTCATGCAAAAACATTCTTTTGGGTCCCCCCCCACCTGTACCACCGCCTCTTGTAAATATTGGATTTGTTATTCCTGTTACTCCTCTTCTTGGCTCGTTGGTGATAAGGATGATTGATACCTGAGGTCCTGGTGTTTTTCATCCTGTCTAGATAGAATGATCCAAGAGTGCAAGGAATTTTCTTGTTATCTCTTACCATTCATTGAATTGGTTAAATGAACAAAAAGCCCCTTGTCCCTTTTTTTTTTACATTAACATTTTATCCAACATTATGTATATAGCATTCATTTTAATACTTGCAGAAAGCCAATAACATAATATGCACTTATAACACTCCCCTTTACAAGCCAGTGTCCTGTCAGTAGTGCAGCACAGCATGGAGCACTCAATATAATTTCAAAGTAGGTGTGCTGTGCCATCTTCCATGAGCCTGAGCTTGATATCCTGCACCACAGGCAACTGTTACATGAACACAGACAGCTGAGTGCTACAACCCCAACCTCTCTTCTGCCTGCCAGCATAACATTCACGCCTCCACTGCCCTCTAACTCCACTGTGTCTTGTCAAAGGTCAGAAGAAACACACATCAGTAGCTCACGTTGTTGTTTGCCTTCCCTTTAGACCCTTCTCTCCTACAAACAGGATTTGTTTTATGATATTCCGCCCAGTGCAAGAGCCTGACAAATACCAAGTGATTTTATCAAGCTTAAAAGGGGCTCTGAAGTCCTGTTTGTAAACTACATGGGCAAAGAAACATCACAAGAATGGCATTCCTTTTCATACTGTCAGTGATGGAAACATTCAAAATGCTGCATTCTTTGCTATCCTGGTGTGGATTGAGCCTCAGGAACTTAAGCCCAAAGAAATTCATTACTCCTTCTCAGTTGAGTTCCACCTCTAAATTGCAGTCTCTTACAACTGAAGTAAATTTGGGGACAATTGAAGACGTCAAAATACAGAATCTCATGCTGACACCCCGCTAATGGAAAAGTGAATAAAGAGTCATTCAGCTAAGCCCTGCTGTTTTATGAGTAGCATTCTCCTACACACTTGCTCCTCCAAATCATAGCTAGCTATCAACTACAGGTACGGAAGAACAGACCTGCAACATTTATGAGTGAATACCTCCAACCTAAAAAGTGATGGTTTCCCTTCATGGGCTCAAAATTCATTGAAACACTTAAATGTGTGCTCTGTTGCATCCTTATTCAGCAATGCAATAAAAGAATGTGCTTAACTGCCACTGACCTTAATTAGGCCCTTTTGTAGTGCATTGAATTGCCCTGTGCTGCAAAGCTCTGTCACTGAGGATGTAAAAACTTGCATAAATGGAACAGTTGAGAATGACCTATTAAGACAGTATTGCTGATAAAAGATTAAACATAATAAAAGAATATTAAAAAGTGGTGATTATCAGTGTCACAAGCATCTAATCTGGCAATTTGGCTACATTGTAACTCAAATTAAAGATTATGAGGAAAGCAGTGAGTTAATGACAACTTACTGAAACAGAGCAAATGCATGAGTTAGGAGAGGAAAAGGGATGAATACACTACCACTACTCTTTCCAGGTTCTAGCTTAACTGCTGCCAAACCAAAAGTGTTAAAGCTTTTTTATCTGCTCCTCAAATGTAATTTCTAAATCCACCTGGGATTACTGTAATTAAATAGATACAGTTGTAATGAGGAATACATGCATGAGGTTTGGAATCAGAATCCATCCAAATGAAGACAATTGTTAAACAAAGAAACAGCAGTGGAAGAAAAGTGGGTGGGACCAGGAGTCTCCCTTCTGTTTCATCCTTACAGCAATAAATAGCTTTTAAAATTACTTAGTAGCATAAACTGGGAAAAGACCAGATCTGGAGCTCTAGATGCAATTGTGGACACCTGCTGTCACATCCCTAGCACTAAATACTGAAAACAATAGAAGCAAATATAACTGTAAAGTTTGGGGGGTTATACAACACAAACCCAGTGATTTCATAAAAGAGATTGCTGATGGAGAATTACACCTGAACTATTTGGTGAGATGCAGAGAGAAACTGAGAATAATAAGCCTCAAACAGTGACTCCAGAAGCCACAGCTTAGTTCTTTGGCTTAGCACAGATTTCCTGTAGTAGATAAAATCCAGATTATTCAGTATCTTTAGTGCTTTTCTCTCCCCTGGAGGCACTGGATGGGTTTAGAGTAAACAATAGTGAAATACGATGATACGAGTCCCATAAAAACCAAAGATAAACAGGCTCCTTACAGAACACAAATGTGACAGAGATGGTCATTCTATTTCATACTGCTTGAAAGTTTTTAAAACATGCTGTAACAAGCAAAGTCTTCAGAAAAATAAAATGAAACCAAATTTTATATTGCATGTTTAATCCATCCATAGAGGTACATAGATAACACAAGACTGGTTGCTATAGAAACATCCATAGTGAACATAGATACTATAATTGAAATGCAAAATAAGTTGTGAATTAAAAAAAAAAAACCTGCTGATACTGTAAAAAAAAAAAAAAAAGCCAACTAGATAACAGCTAAAGGTGATTCCCTCCCTCACAAAAGCTTTCAAAAATTAAGTCTCCACTCTATAAACCAATATTTGATTAAATATCCTGAACAAAGGATCTCCTGCAGTGCCCAGTGGCAGAAACTGAGTTCTGGAAGATGAGCCAGACCACAAAAAGAGCCTCTGGTTTCAGTCCTGGATTTGGGGGCAGGTAGTATTTCCCAACATACCAAGACTAATTTTGAGCATCCTTTCTCAGGTCCCAAATTGTGCTATGTATTCATTGTGATTGTGACTAATTTTCCTAAAGGAGAACTCCGCAAACATAGTCTGCACAACAGGTCTTATTCTAATTCCTCTGGTAGCAATGCAGCTATGCCATGTCCTCTGCTCCCATTCAGCTTTCTGAAGGTCCTCAGCAGCCAGTGACAGTGTCAGGAGGGATGTGTATACACATAGGGTCACCATCAAACACTGCTCCCCACCCCACAGCTGACAGCAGAGGGCTGGAGGTGAGGGTCAGTGGGAACACCAGCACTGCGGCACCGCCCTCCTCAGTCCTGCCATCGATACTGTGCCTGAAACCTGCTCTTTCTGCCCAGGTACTGACAACACCTCAGGACAGACAAATATCCTGTAACACAGGAAGCCCCTTCCCACTCTTGTCTCTCTCCAAAAAGCACAGGACTTTCAGGCTGATTTCTGGTCAGCCCAACTCTTTTTGAGGAGCTCAAGCCCTGCTCAGGAATTGAACAGATTGTGAGCAGGGACAGAAAGGTTTTGGGAAGCAGTAGAACTTAGACACAGTATCTCATTTCCTGAGGTTTAACTTTTCAAGGGGATGGGGAAAATGACCAAACTTGTACACCACAGCTGGCTTATAAAGAGTAGTCTTTTTTAAACAGTTCCTTCAATAAACAGCTCATATGGTCATAGGATTTCCGACATGTTCAGTATTGATTACCTAATCAATAAACAGGCTTGTGAGCAATAATCACACCCTAATAGCCTCACATCACAAAGCTCATCTTCTTTCACTGAACTCCATCAGAAAGCTAAGCTAAACACATTCTTAATCTTCCATGGATTCTTTTTAATGGATTGTTAATAATATTTGTACAAGCAAACAAAGTATTTATTATCATCTCAACTGCCTAAATTCCTTGTAAGCAGTCCCCCTTGTAACAAAAGCAGCATTATGTCTGGAATAGCATCTTGCACTTCAATAGCTCAAATGCCTTGTCAAGAAAGCTATTCTAATTGGGTAGGAGTACAAGAGAAAGCAAAGACTATTCCCTTGTTTTATGTTAGCAATTTTTAATGATTGTTTATTTATACTAGGCTTTGCTATGCAATAGCACATCTGAGGCTATTTATACACAATTACTTGTATCCCAAGCCACTTGCAAGCATGGGCAGTATGCCATCAGTAATGAATGCCACCTCAAATAATCTTTTTTTTCTGCGCTAGTTATCCCCAAAGGAAACATTACAGTCCCTTCTTATCACCAACCGAATATCTGCTACGGAAGCAGTTCAGATCCTTTGGAATAAACGACTAAAACAGATCTGTGATCAGCAGCTTCACTGCAACACAGAGACAGAAGAGACCACAGATTGCCCTGCTTGCACATTTTGTTTTTCCTATTTCATGGATCTGAGGAAATGAGACTATGACATAAAAATTACTGTAAGCATTCCCTCTGGGACTGTTCAGACAAAGAGTTTACACTAAGGGCTCCCTCCAAGTATGCCTCTAATCACATAAGTACTGCTGACACTTCTGAGCTGCAGAAGATTTCTGGACTAAACTTCATCTTCTTTTATCAAATGCTACAGGATACAACACAGGCAGACTGCAAATATTTCTTCTGACCTCCGGTCTATACCACCAGCATTTAGACATCTAGGGTGGCATTCAAGTCACCTGACTTCTGATGCCAATGCTGTTAGTGGCGTCTAGAAATCAACATGACTCACCATGGTGTAAGCCTGCCCTTGGTCAGCTGAACAGCTCCCTGAACACCATTAATGGCATTGATCAGAATTCCCCTGACCACAAGGGCAGACCAGATGCCTGGAGTCAGGGCAACTCGTATCTCAGCTCAAATTCACCGACCCAGACTCTCTTTCACTTGTCATTGGAAGGAAATAGACATCTTCAAAGTTCACTCCAGCCTATTCCAGAATATGCATCCAGGCCAAATGACTCTTTGGGAAGCTTACTCTGGTAGCTGGAATGAACACCATGGACAGCAAAAAAAAATCTCTCCTTACCCTGTTACCTAAGTGAGAGAAAAAAATGGTTCTCTTTCCAAAGGTCAGCTTGTGAAGCTTTACAATTCCCCCAAGGTAATTTGGAAATTAACTTATCTATTCTTATTAATTAAAAGTACAAATTGCTTTTTTTCATTCCTTATTATAAAAACATGCTAGCGCATAGATATTAAACCCCCATGTGTGGTCAAGTATGCACAGAGAGCATGAAGAATCAAATTATCTCAGTTTAGCACATGCCAGCCAGTGCTCATGGAAAGCATTCACACACACTTGCGTTCTTGCACTGCCCCTTACGTGTATTATTGCTTAGTAGCTCTTAACAAAGGCGCGTGACTGACATGAATTTATAGCTTTTTTATTACTTTGCCCCTTCAGGTTATAAATTCATGAAACAGTTGTCTTTTATTGCATTTTTATGTTTGCCAGTTTTATTTACACACTCTTTCTTGCCATTAGATGGGAAAAAGCTTTCAGGTTTCTGCAGATCCTCAATCATTCTGCGCCAAGGTCTGATATGAGATGGAAACAAAGTCTTCTGGCTCATCTAAAAATAAACGGTCATCTCAAAACTTTCTCAGCACATCCTTACACCATAAAGCACTACTACATAAATACGACTTTATAAATTATATATCTTAAATTTTTGCACGCTCACAGCAGTTTACCAATAAATGTTCTGCAGTACCTGCTTAAAAAAAAACCCTAGACATAAAATCATTGCCAATGATGATAAATGATTACAACTTAATAACAGTCAAGCTGACAAAGCTGAAATGTCCACAGGGTGCACTGCAATTCAAATTCCACAGGTGAAATAATAAAAAGCTTTGAAATATAAGCGTTCCTGCCTTCAGCAATGGGAGGGAATATAGAGAATGGCCTTGTGACACCAGGGTGTGCACTAATTCTAAGATGTCCCCCAAAACAAAGCTAGAATTTCATGCAAATTTAGTAGCCAAGAGAATAAATGAGCTTCAGGGCAGAGATGATTAAGCTGGGTGGGACAGGTCTGATGAGAGAATAAAACCAGAAACAGACATGGAAGCGGGATAGAAAAAAAGGCAAACATTGAGAAACATAACTTTATCCAAACAAGAACACGAAGATATTTTGGATAGCAAATCATGTTTTGTGTTAACTACAAAATTCATGTTTCTGGATAGGAAAGTGGAGGGCAGCAGTTGGACTCTCAGTATCAAATCTCTCAGTGAAGCTCAGGCTAAAAATCATATTTGTCAATCAAGATAAAAGTCTTATTTAGTAACTCATCATGAGGCCACTTGGAGTCTGCAGCTGAGCTGTGGAGAACCTGCTCACAATTAATGACCTGTAGCCACTTAACGCTAAATGACTGATTTCAAACTGTAAATAAGCAATTCTGCATGAAGAAAATGTCTCTAGATTGTTTCAGCCACCTTCATTCCCATTCATTAACAATTTCATAGGCAAAACTCAATCAAAGGGGCAGAGAGCTCTCATCTTCAGATGATGAAGTGAATCCCCAAGAAACATTCACTTCAGTATTATTCCTGGCCTTTCTCACTCTCACAAGATGGAGTGAGCTTAACCTCACAAGTAAGAGCAGGACAAGTTTGCCAGGACAAAAACAAAAAGAAGAAACCATCCAGTTTTCAGTCCACCTTCTCTCAAAGGGTGTGACTGGCCAGTAAGAAGATGCTCTCTCACAAGAGGCAGGTATCAAAAGTACACAGCTGAAAAGGGAGGAAAGGATAGGAGGATGAGAGTCCTCTAACAAAAGTGGAAAAATAAAGCAGAAAAACATGAAGGAAAATCCTTTGAGTAAACAGTCTGTACTTTTGGAGGGGGAAAGAAAGAATTAATGGGGCAAGGGAATACCAAGAGGATTGCAGTAATGAAGCCCAGGGTTGGTTTGGCACAACCAGAGAGGGTTGCACAGGGAGAACACTGGAGATTGGAAACACTTTCCCAGAGGAAAACTCTGGAGAAGAAGCATTCTCAGACCCAGCATCTGCTTTCCCTTCACTGCAGCAGCACAGGGAGAGCTGATGAAAATATGTCATTGTACCCCTTTATTTTAAGGGAAAAAGTTGCTATTGGCAAGCTGCTGTCTGGGTAATTGCTTCCTTTTTGGTCTAATGAATCTGAGATTTGTTGTCAGCCTTCCAGGGGCAGTGAAAAGCTCATCTATTTTCTCAATTTTATCTGGATAAAATGGCCATGGGATTTGCTCAGTTAGGCAGCATTAGTGTGAATGATTACGAGGAAGTGCTAAAGCGCCACCAAGACATTCATGGTACTATCAGAGCCCTGTATTAGTCCTCTCTAATAAAAACTAGTTCTTATAAAGAAAAATTATCCTCAGTTGTAATTATTAATAGCTATGGCCAGTGCAAGCAGCTAGAGCTGGTTTCTGAAATAGTTATATAAATACTTCTGCCAGGACCTCCAAGGAGTTGTGCTCAAAGTATGATACTGTTCTCAGTGAGCTCAATGCTGCATCAAGGTCAGCTCTCTTCAGGCTTTCTGAGTAAAACACCTTCCTGTGCTGCCAAGCCCAAGGAAAACACTGTCTGTCTTCCCCAACAGCTTTGTGAGTACAATTATTGACCTTCTATATGCTTAAACAAACTCACACATGAGAAGAGACAGAGAAGAAGAGATTTTACAGGCAAAGATGAAACAGGTTGCCATACAGTGAGACCCTCTTCTGCAGAAGGGCCTTCCCAGCCACTGCTGCCATTGAAAGATGGTCTCACTTGGGACAGGCTGAGTCTGTCACACTCACTTTCATTCCATACAGAAGTCCAGCACAGCCTTTCAGGCAACATAACACTTTTCATACTGAAGTACAACCCCAACTCAGGCAGGAATCCTACTGCTTTGTATTACTATAAATAGGTTAAAAGTCAGGTTATTTCTCTTTCAATCAAAACAATCCTGCTGCTACAAGCAGCTAAAACAGCCCCCAAAGTCCAGTGCTGCTGATGGCACTATAAAGCATATGGTACTTAGCATACTGAACACACTTTGGGGTGTTCCCCTAAAAGGACTTTCGACAAGTAAAACTTTTGGCTTCCCTCACTGTTGAATTGACAAAACAAGCATGTCCTTACCTTAAAGCTAGCTAAAAATGGGAAAATAACTCTGACAAAGGGGACAAGAGGATCATAGAGAAAATTTCACATCTCCTACCCGAAAGCAGCTCCCAGAAAGCCAGGTTTATTGTAGATACATTCTACTCATAATAAAACTTTGCTACAGGGCAAGAAAACCAATGGCAGAGAAATAATTTCTCTCTGCAAAGCATCTGCTTGCTGACTTTATTGCTATTGCCATCTTGAACTGCAGAATTAGTGGCAAAATGTGTATGAAAAAGAGAAATGCTCTACACTACCAATGAGGAAGGGTTCCCATCTCTTTACATTGCCCTCCAAATGCCCTCCTTTGTAAAATGGACTCTCAAAGGTTCTAGCAGGAAAAGGAATGGCCATGATGCTCCAGGTGCCTCTCAATGTATAAACATAATCAACAGCTCTCCACAGAAGCTACGGCTGAAGCACTTGGATGGAGGGTCAAACGGAAGCCAAACCCTTCTCCAAACCCAAGGCATTGCCTTTTGCAGAGCAATGGCCACAGGGAAGTGGGAGGCTGTTCCAGCTCTGCAGCTGGAGTGCTGACCAAAGAGCACTCACTGTCTGTCCGCAGACCTCAGCGCTATTATGCTCTGGGACATTAAAAGACTGTTTTGCTGCATCCTGTGCAATATCCAGCCCCAACCATTAAACTGTACTCCACAAATGCTCACTACAGTCTGCTCCTAATGGCACTGGCTATAGGAAGGCTGACACTTGGGGGCCACAATGGCTTCCCACCACTCGTCCCACAGCAAACAGATTGATGCAAAGCCAGCCAAAGTCCTTCTAGCGTAAACTGGGAGAAAAATATAAGCCAAGCAAGAGATATAGGGGATTTGCAGCAATTCCAGCCTCATCTGGCTCATTTGAGACACTTCAACATGTTTAGCTCTGAGGACACAATTTCTGTGTGATGCCAGATGGGCAGAGTGAGAAGGAGGAACCACTTTACACTTCATGCCCTGCACCAAGACCTGCCATCCACCTTTCTGCTATCTGAGCATTTTTTACAAGGATGCTATTCACATTTAAATTATACACACGTGCTGCTCATGCCTCCCACCCCCATGGTGTCTTCCATGGCAATGGCAGATGAGCAGTTTGTGAAGAACTTTTTACATTCACACACTTTCACACACTCAGTTCTCCGCTTAAAAAAGCTGCCAGTGTGGCAGGATTAATATAGATACAGAACACAAAGTTTAGAGCTCACTAGGTAGACTTTGGTCAATGAAATTCCCTTGCCCAGATGTGCAGCTGCTCTGTAATGAGTATGTGATAGGATTTGAACATGCACAGGAAAGTTTATTCAATCCTAATTTTCTACTGATGGTCTCTGCTGTCTGTGTACTAATGGGGTAAACCTGCAGCCAGGCAGAGTAGATGAGAGAGAAAGAAAGAAATAAACTAGTTTAAGTCTGTCTGGGCTACAGAAAACATCAGATAAAGCCACTTGTGATACAATAGGAGTTAAAGGAAAGGGAAAGGAATTGCTACAAGAAGCAAAAATAACAACAACAAAAAGAACAAAAAGAAAAAGCTCTGTGCCCTCATACATACCCATTCACACGTGCATGGTGTATGATGCACACCCCTAACAGGGTATTCAATCTCCAAACCTCTGATGTCATTTAAAATATTTCAATTGCTACAGGCATGAGTCACATCCATAGCCAAACCCTGCTCCTACAAACAGCACTGACTTCTAAACAACTATGCAAATGTGCAGAACCCTTCCTATATGGTTTCAGTCCCCCTTACACGCAATGAGTAGGGAGTGTACCATCTAGTAATGCAGAAAAGCAAAATACAGACCCCTCAATTGTCTTCAATTAAAATTCCACCCAACTCATGAACTTTCTGCACATAAGCCAGAAGTAAGTCAGCAGAGCATTTGCAGCAAGATCAATGGTTTGGAAAATTTGGTCAACTCATACAATCATACTCTGTAAATGAGAAGAGTCTGAAACAGCCAGAAAGTCTCTCCATGGGGAGGAGCAGCAGCAACATGAAGTGTAATGAAGCTAAAATAATTGAATCCCTTCTTTTTGTTTCCAAATTCCACTTTCCGAGTTTGTTGGTGAAGAGTATCAATCCAAAACAGAGGACAAAACTTACAATGCTAAGTGTAAAAGCCACAGCACAGCTGGCTATTGATATAAGTTTTGTCTTTTGAAAGAGTCCTGTGTAGATTAGCCTGAGTGTTGGTACTAAAGGAAAGAATAAGGCTGTTCTCTCTCATTTCTCATGTTATCTTCCCTTGCTGTTTCAAAGCAGGTGTGAAGAACTGACACACATACAGATAGCAAATCTGAGCCATCCAGGGAGAGCAAGTACAAGGGATGAACCTTTTCTGTGCTTTTCACCAACTGTGCCTCTGGCTGAATTACAGAATCACAACAGAGGAAGGGTGGAAAAGCCCACACTGCCCTCTCAGGTCTCTTTCGTATCATGTGGCAAAACCTTGTAGCTGAGGCCTTAGTTTTGACTGGCATGGCAACAGTGACATGCTTACAGAAATTCTGACTGAAAACTTTTATTACTAAGACTAATCACATTGTTTTTTAAAGATGGATGCCAAGAAAAAAACTTTTTGTGCATAACTATGTGTCTTTCTTGCTCAATGCCATACTCCCTGCCCTTTTTTTTTGGCCATGAGCTATTCTCAAACTTCCTCTAATTTCAGAGTTCTGGCTCAGGTTCTCAGCCGTTTAACCTCAGCAACTCTTTATGGTCCTAACAACACTATGAAGTATTTTCAAAGCAACCTCTTTAAAAATAAAAGGGCAAAACTGGAGACAGATTTCTTAGTTCTGAAGGAAACTTCGAGAAGGCCTTTCTTTCTTCCTCCTGTCACTGCAGAATTTTCAGCTGGTAGGTTTGTTTTTCAGATGTAAAAATGGGTTCAGATAACTGAACTGAGACAGGCTCCTCTAAAGATTTTGCAACAAATACTCCCACTACCACACAAATTCTTCTCATTTTTGAAAACTGGACCTATTGCACATAAATACACTATGTTCAAGTGCTTCGTTACTATTTACTGCCTGTTATAAAAGTGAACAGGCCCATAAAGGCTGCTGTGCTTCCCCACACCAGGGCAGTCTGTTCAGCCTTGGCCCACAACTCTTTTCGTTGAGGAAAAGAGCAAGAAGGAAATAATCATGAGGTTTAATTCCTATCTTGATTTTCCACTATTGTTGATTCTACTTCTGATTTCATTTTCCTTCTGGAAAAAGAGCAATTCAGTAAGGGAGGGCACAAGGGTTCTTCATTTTGTTGCCACACCAAAGGCATTTAAAAAAATAATGAAAAAACCCTGACAAAACCATCAGCTCACAGACTATTGCATGAAAATAAAACATGAAGAGAATTCACCCAAAATTAGAGCTGACGTGCAGCTTTTCTCTGTACACCCAAGTTTGGCCACCTAGTGTGTCCAAAGACAGACACCAGTGTCACTGAGCTGTGAACTCCAAAGACTGAGGCTTTACATGAAGAAAGATCTAAAGCTGAATGAGTCAAAGGTCCTTTCACACATTTGGAAAAGCTCTCTGCCATTTAGTAAATGCCATGCTCTCAAAAAACTTTGATGGTATAGTATGGAAACCAACAAACCTGAAATAACTCTGACATCCTTCAATACTTAACATATTAATTAAAAAAAACCCAGCAGACAGGGGACAACAAGCAAAAGAAAAACCATGAAACATGAACCTGATCTTCATGTGTGTGCATATGGGCAAAAGAAAAAAAGATACACCTAACAGGCAAGACGTTTCACAGGCATAAATCATGCAGCTCCACGGACTCATCAAATTTAGGGTCTAGCACTGATGTTTGTATGTTTCTCTTCATGAAAAGTTTCTGTTCCAGGTCTATATCTTTTAGCTTGTCCATCTAAATTAGCACCTAAATTGTACAAATGAGCTTTCCTTGTCTCATGTTCTTGGTTATTTCCCTACCATCTGCAAATACAACTGCTACCTCTTGGGTGATCTGCATCCTGTCTGATTCCTTCATCCCACCTGCATCTTCCTTACAGCACTGCTCAGCCCCCCTTATCTGCTGGGAAAGCATAAAAAGAAAGGGGGAGGGGGGGGGAGGAGCAGGAGGTGAGAGGAAGGCAAAATAATCCAAACCTTTGCATTATATTAAATTGCCTTACTCAGCTAAAATCACATTCCTCATTCTGGACAACAGCAATCCTTAAAACCCTGATTACACCTTTTATATGTCTTCTCAAAGGATTTGTAGCGATGGTCTGCCAAAAATGGATGTTTTCTTGTTGCTGTACTTCTTAAAATCCCTTTGTCCTGGTATGTGACAGTCTTCACCAAGTAATCCTCCATATCATACATTTAGGGAACATTGTCTGTCAAAATTACAAAGGAAGACAATCAAAGCTGACAGCATATGTTCTCTTAACAACATCTGCTATCAATCAAAAGGCTGTCAAGCAAATGCAGAAGATGAAATTCCTGCTCTTCATAGTGATCACACATGATGTAAAGGACTGCTATCCCTGAAATACTCATTTTTAGGAATTTAGAGTGACCAGCCCACTGTAGCTGGTCAATGGTACATTTTGACAAAGCACTTTTCCACACTTCCTTGCTCTGCCCAAAAGGCCACCTGCAGACAGATGCCTGAATCAACAGATCACAGCAGAGATGTTCAACCAACAGCCTGGTCATGCTCACACAACTCGCTCTTTTGTCACTTGATGGGTGAGGGTGCTCGTGATGAAAATCCTCACATCCCTCTTTTCTTGCTCTTCAAGTTTCTCTGCTTCTAATGGTTTCATCTGAAGAGGCAAATCAATCTAAGCCTGAAGGATCAACACATCATGCGTGCTGTGCCCTTCTCGATCCATGCAATAACTCCAGCTTTTATAATTGAAAACAGATGACCTTACTTTTTTTAAAGCTCCTTTTCTATTAATTATTCATCTGTCTAAATTAGAAGTTACTCAGCTCATGCAGTAAAGCAATCCTGTGTTGGAACACCATCTCCCTGCTAAACTAATGACTCACTAATAAAGTGGGCATCTGCCATTCAGTTATAAGACTTAATTACTTGAGGTAAGCCCAAGAGGTTACCTGTCTTCAGTTCTTCTCTGTTCTGAAGTTCATTTTCAGGTCCTTTAATAATTTCCACTAGCTGACAAAATTACAGTGGATGCAAAGGTTAACCCCATGCCTGCCTAATGACTTCAGTATCCCAAGATGTTTTATCTTCAGGAAATGATGGCTGTGGTTGTGTTATTCTAGTGGAAGCACTAAAGTGATTGTGGTGCATGATGGGACAAAGGAGTGATGAACATGTGGTATCCAGCTGCTGGCACAATACAATAATAACTAGACTAGTGAAGAGATAAGAGCATGCTACAGGATTAGAAACAATCTCCCTCATCAGCTTTTTCTGGTAGTATTCGCTCAGGAACATGCAGAAATCAAAAACTGTGATTGTGCTTTCTGAGAAACAGTGGTAAGCACAGAGGTATCCTGCTGACATTTTCTATATCCAACCTGCCGCCTTTTGGAAGGGTTTGACCCTAGATCCTATTCTCAAACAATCAGCTAATAGCACAAGATGTCTTAGTAAGAGTTTCAGAGCACCAACAAGAAACACAGATTTGCAAACAACAGCATTATATCAGAGAAGGAAGCCCAAATGTACTTTGATGCTAAATGGAAAAGATAGCAGGGAAGGAAAGCCTCCAACCCACTGCTCCAATAATATTTCTAGTACAGGCCACGAAGAGCTCTCCAAGCAATTTTCTGAAAATGAAATACCACTGTTGTCTTGTGGTTTTGGGGAGGGGATTGTTGTTGTTTAAACAGAATGCTTATGAAATGCTTTTGAATTGTTATTGCTCATTGTGGGATGACTGCATTTCACTGCAGAGCTGTATGAGATGTGCTTGTTCATTGATGCACAGGGTACATACATTGCTATGCAGTAAGAGACCACAGCAATTACCAAGCCCAGCTCCCTGTCTCTACACTTCAGACACTGGCAGTAACTTTAGCTGAGGGCCATGAACACTGATGTAGGGCAATCAGTGAATATGTAACCATACCACAGAATAGAAATACATCTCACTTCTCAATCTTTCTACAGGTAAGCAAAAGAAACATGAATTTTGATGTTGTGACCTTGTTTCAAGTCTGCAATTCTTATGGAGACAATGCTGCTTCTGCAATCATGGTCAGCATTGCATCAAAACCACCACACTAGCAGAATTCCTTTAACAGTACAAGAAAACTAAGGGAAGAAATGTGTCTTCCACAGAAATCACATCTTTATTATCCAGAAGGAATCCATATTTAGCTCTGATGTTTCAAAGGCACTTGCTAAATAATTAAGAGTATTTTGTGTGATAACACGTTTCTTTAGACCAGCCTCATCACTGTAACAGCAGCCCTAGGTTTACATCAGAGTCTATCAATAAAAGCAGGCATGGTTGCATAATATCACCAACAGGCCAGCACCACTCCAAACACTCCATGACTAAAGTCGCCAGTAGTTCCATTACCTTTGTAATCTCTGACTCTTAAAAAAAACCTTCACAATCACAACTGAATGAAAAAAACACGTACTCTACATGTGAAATTTGTATTATTGTAACTATTTGGGTGGAGAAAAAGAGAAAAAGATAAAGTAGAAATGGAAGAAACGAGCAATTTGCTCTCTTGAATCCTACTCTGGTATCTTGTCTACAAACAAGATCTTCTGCTTTCAAAAAGCTGTAGCTATAGGCTTTCTCAGCATGAAACAGGCTGTCTCCAGCACACCCTGAGCTGGTTAATAATGCGCAATATAAACTTAAGGGAGGAAAATCAACCTCTAAAATCCTTTAACCAATGAAGATTATGTAAGCCCAAGGTAACATTATGTTGCAGGGGTTTGCCAACTATCAACTGGCTGGAAGCTGAATGGGAAGCAAGCTAGTCAAACTGACACAGATGATGCCAAACATTGATTTTTTCACTAAATTGTTTTCCACATAAACCCTAGTATGGACATTCTTGAATTGGTTTAAAATTGACTTATAATGACTGAGCATATGTTGAGTCTCTATTGACTCAAGGTTGTGGCCACAGCAGGGAAAAAAAAAGAAAAAGTATTTGTGTCAGAACACAGCAACAGATCCCGTGAAACATCATAACAAGAAGAAGAAGATTGTCCAACATACATCTTTAACAACATCAAGGTTTGAAGATTAGTCAAAGACAAGAGATAAAGCGAAGTGGATGCTCATGTGCAAAAACCTCACAATTTTAAAGAAAATCACCCACTTCATCTGGATGTTACCTCTCCTAAGCTAAAGCCGGGAAGCCAAACATAAACTCTTAGCCTCAGCTATTTGCTTCATTTTGTCCACTTTATTCTGTATTTACTGGATAATCAGTGTTCGTGCTGGCAGCTAACACGCTCAGATGCAGGACAGGGCTTTGTAAAATGCCTTATTCTAACCATTCCAAGTGTTGAGACACCAGGATACACTAACGTGCTTTGATTGGCAGTAGTCCTGTAATGGACAAAGTATCAGAACATGACAGCAAAGCCAACTTTACAGCTCACGTCCAGAGTGAGGGCAGTCACCACAAAAGACCAGCTGGCTCACGTCAAGCTACACAGTAACCTCTGTTCCAGCACAGGACTCCAAAAATGGCCCAGCACGGAAAAAGGCACCTTAACTGCTCGCTGGTGAGAAGGTGGCTCAGGACCCACAGAGCTACTGTTGCATCCTAGAGCAACATAAATCACTTTTGTAATGGTTGTGGAGCATTGAAGAACAGTTGTGCAGAACCCTGCTCACTTCACTGGAATCAGAGGTGGAATATCTGCATTTTCAGAGGGCAGATTTAAAGGCAGGTAAAGATAAGGAAGAACCACTTTAGTGTGCAGGTGAAGGAACCCTGGAACAGATTGCCCAGAGAGGGTGTGGAGTGTCCCTCACTGGAGATACTCAGGATCTATCTGGACACAATCCTGTGCCGTGTGCTCTGGGATGGCCCTGCTTGAGCAGGGAGGTTTGTAGGGCCAGAGGACCCCCTGAGGTCCCTTCCAACCTGACCCATTCTGTGACTCTGTGGTTGTGGATCAGGTGAGTTTACTAACTAATAGACATACTTTGTGCTGAAATTTATACTGAAAGGGGGAAAAAAACAGGCACTTGCATTCTGACAGTGGTAAAACCATTACAAACCTTTGCCTTGACACAGGCCTAGCCATTCAAGTTTGCACATTTCTTTTTGACTTTGAAGTATCCTCTATACAGATGTATTTGCCTTCACAATTGCAGATGCGAAATTAAAATCTTCTTCTCCTTCCCTGGACAATAATTTTTTTCCTCTATGCAGAGTTTATAGGAGCTCATTCTTTGATATTTTTTTAATAACTTGTGTTGTGTCTGGCACTTTGGGGAGTGCCTGTGACAGAAAGCACTTTATTACTTCTCTGTTTGAGTTCACTGCAGTGCACTCACCAGGCCTTATCAGAGAAAGGACAAATCTAGGCAGCAATTTAATCATGCAGTGATTGAAAAATTAAAGGTGGTGGTGATTAATATGGATTTAAGACTTCTTTTGTTTGAACGGGTTTTAGCTAGAGAACATGGCATTTGGGCTTTTTATGTGGTTTTTTTTCTCCTCTGAAAGAGAGAGAGGATGAGAAGGGAAACACAAAGGAAACCTCTTTAGGCAGATAATTTCTCTCCTTTTAGTATTCAAATAAAAGCCAAGAGAAGAGGTTACACACAGTGCATATTATTATCCTTCGGTAAATAATCAAGTGTAATTTCAGCAATCACAAGAACACCTCTGTGTATAAGCAAAGATCCAGCCATAAAACCTCCATTTGGACCAGCACCAGAAAGGAAAATTTCTGCCCAAGAAACAAATGAATTTTGACACTGAATCATCACCCTGGCTTATGAAGAAAGGTTACCTTTAAGTAACCACGAGCATACACTAAACATACACAGAGTAAGAGTGTTTTACATTTAAAACAGAGGAACCAAGATCTTTGAAAGCTGTTAAGAAACAATGACGGAAAAACCTGCTGGACAGTAACAAAATGAATCACTGTCCACACCTCTGTTTGGTTAAAGAAGGAGGGATCTCTATAACTACAGATATATATGGAGATACAGACAGACACACACCGGAAAATTTGGATATGCATTCACTTGCCTTGCACCAATTGCATCAATAAAGAAGGTGGAACGGCCATGGTTTAAATCAGATTTCACATCAAGTCTTTGCATGGCAAAACATCTGCATCCCTCAACTTAGCTGAGGTTAGAGAGAAGCCAGAACTTCCATCAAACCATTTTATATTGCCCCTGTTTACAAGTTACTACTATAAATCTACAGAGTAAATTCATATTAATCTGGCTTAAAGCTGTTAGGCTTAACTGATTGTAAACAACTTTGTGCACTTCTAAACAGTTTCTAGTACTTCAGATCATCTGAGAAATAGGGACAAACCAGAATAAGAATTGAAAAACTCCTTTCCTTAAGCACAAATACTTTAAAAAAAAAAAAAATCTTAGCCAAACTGACATAAGCAGCATATGATACTGGCCTTAATTTCTCCCCTGCAACAAGTAGCTCCTGTCCAGGCACCTTTACAAAAACATCAGACATGCCTCATCTTCCATAAAGTGTTGAAAAACTTAAATAGAAAACACAAAAAGCCATTGCAAACAAAGAAGATTATTTGTGGAAAATTAACCTTGTTATAATAAAAGCCTTGTCTGAAAAAGGATTACCAGAGCTTGCACTTCAACTAATAGACTTATTTTTCCCTAAAGACTTATTTTTTTTTCCCTTTTCCTCTTTTCATGCTTGGCCAAAATAGGTGATTCATATTTTCCCCAGCTGTTTCTTGTCCCCATACACAGAAGAACATCATCATAAGAAGTTACTTGAAAAGAACTCTAAAGTCCATTTTCAAAGCATTTAGATTAATAAAAAGTTACCTGCAAAATGGTTCTAAAGAGAAGTATGCTTGTTTGCAGCAATGATGATTTTTGCTAGCTAGCACTTATACAACGGTGTGGTTCCCAAAGGGTTCACATAATTTAAGTACAGGGTGTCTGAAAGAGTGCAGGAAGGTGGATACCTGATATTCCAATCCCACATGCCCCTAGGCACAAGCATAATTGCATTAGAAAGTAGCTCTGCCAAAAATGAAAATAATTAAAGCACAATACATTTTTTCCTGCTTACAGTTAGGAAGGATGGTTTCATTTTTCATGCATACCCACACCAATAAATGTAAAATAAAACAATTCAACGAACACTGCTTGAAAATACAGTAATGAGATACTGCCATGTCACAGGTACACTGGAGACACTGCAGAGTCAGAACCAAAGCTTTGCCAATTCATTGGCAAGAGATCTCCCAATCTGATCAGTGTTCTTCAATCATTTTGTTAAAACTGTTTAATCAACACTCCTAACATTGAGAAGAGCTGTGAGTTGAAATTCGGGAGAAACTCCGACATGGGTAAAAACTCTCTGAGAGTGCTGGGGTTCCTCCTCTCTTCCACAGCCAAGTGTCCAGTGAGAAGCTCAAATAAAACGACATCTTTTTGTGCTGCTCATGGTTAAGGTTAGTCAGAACAGCTCCAAAATGCAAGACTCAAATACATAACTTCATCACATAACAGATTCTGACACAGCCTCGGAAGAGGGGGGCCAAGGCAAACGCTGTCACCATCTAAAGAAAAAAAAAGTATAAAGAACACTCTGTGGTACAGGAGCAGAGAAGTACTAATCACAGTGAGGTCCAGGATTCCTTTTGAGCCCTTTAGCTCAAGGAATTCTCCTAGGCCAATGTTTTCCAGAGTAGCCTCGAGTTTTGTGCAGTATCAATGGTTTCCAGTTTCATAAATCCAAGCACTTTAGCTGATGTCTAGAGATGCCTCACATGATCAGCATCTCTGAAAATCTTGGGAAATGTCTGCCTCCTAATACAGGACACTTCTGAAAATGCTGGACTGGTCTTTTCTTCATGTCAGTCTCTCCATATTCAAACTGAGAATGAAAATACTCTCCCACCATGAAGGATAAAAGCTTGCTCTTTACAAAGCTCTTCTGAAAAGGGAAAATAACCAACACTATAAAAAAGAAAAATCATCACTACTATTGTTCAGATGCCTGGTAGCAATACAGCCACTTTCAACATCTGTAGAAAATGGCTCTTCATTATAAAGGTTCAAAATCCTGAATGGCCAAAAAAAAAAAAAAAAAAAAAAAA